>JAIFHD010001616.1:0-25600 GCA_019721455.1 Psilocybe mexicana
TATCGATGATACCCATCCTTACCCATCAAGCAAAAGTTTTCGCTAAAATACAACGGTGACCTCCACAACCACCGTTAATTTTCTTTTAGATTATACATCCTACTTAATCGTTAAAACAATTTCGGGTTAACTAATAAATAGGACAAATGTCAAACAAATGTATTGAATCCCCGTTGGGAGTAATTATGTATGTACAGCAAAAGAAACAAGTTTGACGAACGGGATTTGATAGAATTTTCTGCGCCGACAATGACCGTAACAGACAATTTGGAGGGGGGTGACCCAGGGGTGACCAGGGCCAATTTTCGGTTTTTCGAACGTCAAGGCATCCAAACTATAAAACTATGAAAGAAAAGATTACCACAGAGCGGAACACATACAGCATCAGAGCAGAAATAGAAGGATTACTTACATGGTTGATGTATAATTCAAGTTTTATGTATCGGCACCAAAGGCGGTGTCCAACAGAGCGGTTATTATCCGCTCCTCGCCCATCGCCCGTCGCCCGTCGCCCGACCATCGTCAAATGAATTACACAAGTACAGACGATTCGGAGAACTTTGATTCAAGCAGATTCAAGAGTAAAGAGGGTACTGCCGAGCTGCTGAGGAGATAGAACTAGAGTGTGAATGAAAAAGGCAAATAAGACCTCGGGACAAGGGACCAGAAATTCCTGAATTCCGTCTAGCTCTCGTTGTTTACTGGAACTTAGGGTCGCCGAGTGTCTCAAGGAAAAATTCGTTTAGTGGTGATGGAAGCCCAGACCGAGATCTGGCACGAGAAAAGAGAAATACTACAAGGGCCATGGGTTGGTGCAGGAGACCAGATGTATGGTGTGCGTTTACGCACCATTGCACCCCCATTCCTCCATAAAACAGTAATCATTCGAAGAGCTGAAATGCGGGGTCCATTTAGAGGCGACATCTAACATAGATGCCTGTCAGAATATTGTTTTGTTTAAGATCTTTTGTGAGCTATTGCAGAGTACGAGAGGACCTGGGGGAGTGAGTTGAGCAATCACACGATCGCCGTCGGAGTCCTATCTGGGATAGAAACGGTGGCTGTGCTTACGCATGGTCGTATTCTATTGCTTGAAGCTGTTGTCCATTTACTCTCGTTTCGTTCTGTCGTCGTCGCAATTGCTCTCCCTGTTTCTTTAATATCTCTCTTATATCCTCACGAATGCGCTCTTTGATACCACTTTCATTGCTTCTCACTGTCTTTGACCTTTCTGTTCATGCCTTCGTTTTTCCTTTTCACGTTCACATCGGCGGCGTTAATTCCAACTCTCTGAGTCGACGTGCTCCTGTTTCCATACGTAACATTGGAAATGCTCAATATGTCAGTAATATCACGCTCGCTGGTCAGCAACTACAAGTACTGTTGGACACTGGAAGGTATGTAATCCGTAACCACTCTGATTAATACTTGAAGGTCAATAATGTGTTCAATCAGTTCTGACTTATGGGTCCATTTCCCGGGTCAAGTGCCCGAATCAAGTCTGAAAAATACTGGGAAATCCACTTCCTTGTCATATGCACGTGGATCGGCTGGAGGCTCGTACTCTTGCATGTTGTTGCCGAACATTTATTCAATGAGTTGATTACAGGTCCAATCTTGACTGGACAGGCTTCGATGGGGAGTGCGAGCGTTTCAGACCAGGCATTCAGTGTGTCTTCTTTCTTATGCGACTTTTCCAACACTTCTAATTCCCAAATGTAGTGCTCGTCAATGATACAAGCACATTCTCTGAGGACCCGAACGTTCAACTTGGATACGATGGCCTCCTTGGCATTGGACCGAACTCTGGAAGCGTTGTCCGCAAAAAACTGGGCAATAGTGCTGGAGATACATTCCTTCAGCGGGTGTTTGAAGGAAATAAATCTACTGAGAATTACATCACCGTCCTTCTGAACAGGGTAAAGGACCCTGGACAGAACTATACTGGCCAATTCACCATTGCTGAACTTCTCCCTGGATTTGAGAAGATAACCACTATGCCAAAGCTTGACGTTGAAAAAGTCAACAGAATCCTGAAAGCAGGTAAGTCGTTGCTTGTTATGTAGTCATACCATGATCATCAAACGAAGCTCTGCAGATCAACATTGGCAAGCGTTGACGGATAAAGATCAGGGCCTTATCGGTCCCGACGGTGTCCCAATCCAAATGAGTTCAATCGTACCAAAGGCACCTGATGGCCAATATGTTGCTGTCCTTGATAGCGGGTGAGTTGCACCCATTACATCTGCTGGCCGTTTTATCAATCTTGGTTTCGTCAGCTTCACATTTTCTCAAGTCCCCCGAGCCATGTCCGATGCTATCTATGGTCGCGTTCAAGGCGCTTTCTATGACGTGGAAAAACAATGGTGGCTCATCCCTTGTGGACAATACCTTAACGTGTCATTCAACTTTGGTGGTATCAGTTACCCAATGCATCCATTTGATCTTGTCGATGATAATTTCTTGCAAGTGGATGCTACGGGCAAGAAAGTTTGCATTGGCTCCGTATGTCCCTTTCATTTTTCATCTATCGAAGACCCCTAACTCACAAATTGGAAAAAGTTCCAACCTATCACAACTGCATTCAGTATCCTTGGTCACTACGATATGATCCTCGGCATGAACTTCCGTAAGTTCTTTTTATGCAAAATGCGTATAATAAATCTGAATCTGTTTTCAGTACGAAGTGCCCATGCACTGCTCAATTTTGGTAACTGGATTGCCAACTCGGGTGGACAAGATGCTCCTTATATGCAACTCCTTTCTACTGTGGACCCTATCGCTGCTCGTAAGGATTTCATTAACGTTCGGCTCGGTGGGAACGACACCATTTCTGATCCCAAGTGGGCCATCTTACCTGCTAATCAAACCGTACACTCGCCAGTTTCGGCGGAAGAGAAGAAGAAGAAGTACCAGGAAATGATTCTCAGCCGCTGGCCGTATATCTTCATAGGATGCTTGGCGTTCCTTATCCTCACCACTGGTTTCTGTATCTACCGATGTTGCTGCAGAAAACGGGCCAAGGATTCTATGGGCGCGAGCAAATTTAATCCCTTTAAAAAGGCGAAGAGAGAATCTTATGTTCCCCTTGCTGCCCAGCGTAGTGTTGCCGATCTTTCGTCTCCCTACAGCGCAACATATCCTCAACAGCAGCAGCAGCAACAACACAATTATCCATCCTCAACGTATCCCACTCCTCAGTACCCCCCTGAGCAGGGACATCGAAATAGCCAGCAAAGCTATCACAGCCAGCACAGCTATCATAGCCAGCAAGCGTACCCTAGTCAGCAAGATCATCCAAGTCAGCAAGCTTATCCCAGCCAACAGGAATACCCTAGCCAACAAACTTATCCCAGCCACCAAGGGTACCCAAGCCAGCAGCAAGGTTACCATGGACAACACGCAGTCTAATTCTACTCTTCCCCTTTCACGCTTTCGTTGCTACGTTTATGGACCACATATAACTGTCTGAGACAGTAAGGCATCATCTTGAAAATTTTATTGTACAGCGGTGATTGTTCTTTATTTTTTCTTCGACATCCACCTTTACTTGCCTGGCCTCGCATGTTTGTTTCCCTTTACCCGCAGCGCGATGCTCTATAATGCCTGAGAAATAAATCCATTGTACATATTGCAAACTGTCTACGTGGGGAGTGGTAAATGATTAGGAAGTAAGTGAATGGAAATAGATGCTGTTTCCGTTGCGAGTAACATGATCATGATGTAGAGTATATATAACTTGATATCTCCTTCAGCGACGGTCTGGAATCAATTCGATGTCTGTTGCCAGATCGTTGCGAACCACTCCTCGACAGCGAGGAGTTTCTGATACCCCTTGTCGCCAGTGAACCCACCAACGGTGAGGACGAAATGAGACAAGCACACTTGAGAAAAGAGAATGTTAGTGCCACACACAGTCCATTGCAGAAGAACAGACGTACCAGCAGCGATGACAGCGATGACTTGCGCCAAAGGATAGGTCTTCTGGGTTATGGGAAGGGGTTCCTCCTCCTCCTCCACAAATGACTCTTTTTCGACTTTGGCAGAATTAACATCGAGGAGTTCAAACAGCCCAGCATTGAGTTCGAAGGCTCTTTTGGCCTCTTCCACTACAGCCACTGTGAACGAAATATCGTAAATTAATATACGCAACTCTTCAGGGTCCAGGGAGTGGAGTGGTACTCACTTTTAACGTTGACGTCCCGTTCTCCCGTAGCGTTTAATCCTTCTCTAAACCATTCCTTGATACGCTTCATTTCCCCTTGGTTTGCAGGTTCGGAGGATCGGAGTGATTCGAATGCGTAGAACCGAACGCCGGGGACGTCCTTCTTGTCGAGGTCTGCCTCGTCGGCGAGGTGATAGGCTTTGGCAATGATGCGACGGGCAGTCTGCCCTCCGCTGAGATCACCGAGATACCTTACGTAGGAATGGGCTAATAAGGCTGTTGGGTCACTTGATTTGGACACTTCTTCTATTCGTCTCGTGTACGCCGTTAACGGGGGTAAAGCCGAATTCATGAGTTTGACGTGAATTGGGTGTTCTTTCCATGAATCTTCGTTCACTTGGAGCAGATGCGAGATATCTTCAGAAAGGGATTGTGCTCGAGCGAGCTTGGAGTTGTAGGTCGGCTCAAAAACTGGGTCGGTGGCGTAGCGCGCAAGATTCCTTTCCAAGACACTGGCAAAAAACCTCAGAAGACTTGTTCGCGGAAAATCGAATGCGACATGGGACGTACTCATATACATGCCAGAGCATCATAAGATAGCGGACATATTCCTCCTTTGACATTCCACCGCTGAGGAGGACCTTTGCGCCTTCACTCTTAGCCACAAGTTCGTGAGATTCATGGGTGCTTTCTCGTAGAAGAGTAGCTAGGGGTTTCGAGTAGTCGATGCTGGCCATGAGGGCTTGAGAAGAGGGTGTGGTATGGGGACAAGGGAAAAGGGGATGAAAGATAAACGGCGGAAGCAGATATGGTAAGTTTCCTAATAAATAGAGAGTCTGGAGGCTGGGCAAAAATGGGGTGCTGAAGAATGGAGTCACTGGCAGTCACCCACAGTACACTGCATTTATTCCGGTCATCGTGCCAGCACACAGATTAGTTCCGTGAATGGGTCTTCCTTCTCGTCTACCAACGTCACTTTCAGGGCCTTTTTCTGATTTTGAAAGCCTTTCACGAAGTTCCGTTCCAGAGCCCAGACTCGCATAAGACATCTTATCTGATAATTCAGTTCCTTGGCAGCTTGATCGAGGAGGTTAATTACTGCATTCAATAGGCAGTCCAATGTAGTAGTACAAGACCTAGTATTTACTATTGTGAATCCGAAAAAAGCTTACCGTGTTGCGAAAGAAGGTCGAATGGGTCATGAGCAACACAGAGTTGATGGAAAAGCGAAAAGAGATGGCGAGAAAAAACCAATCGCCGTGTCCGTGTCCGAGTCTAATACACATGCTTTTTTTTTATCTTCGTCTATAAAACACCTGGAGATTCAGCGGAGAACAACTATGTCGTCATTCGTAAGCGACCGAGTAGGACAGTTAGGGGAGAAGGACGCACATGATCCACCCTGAATTGCGTGATGCTAGGGGCGGAAGGGATTGAATTCGACCTTTGGCGAGAAATATTGCCAGGCCGAATCAAAGAAATTTTCTCGTTGGAGATTGGGTTGATGTCGAGAGATAGATCCTTGCTGAACGTCGTGCAAGAATCACTGTTCTCCGCATCCTCGACCTGGATACCAACGCGCACCCCACCTCCGATCACCCGCCATGGGATCGGTACAAAGTTCTTTCGAGTTTCGCCCTCTGACGTTGGCTTAGGAGGAGGGGAGGAAGTCCTGGGGTGCAATTCTTCGTGTATACTGAAAGTAACTCAGTTAACCACACAAAAAGCAATCTGGGTCATGACTCACAAGGTGCATGAATTTCCATTAGGACAGCCTCGCTCAGTCGGGAAGAATTTGCAGGGTTTGGCTATCAATATAGAAATTGAGAAAATGATGTCGAAACGAGATGGGCGATACTGACTTTTATATTTGATCAACTTCGCCTTCGAAATGGGTTTTGAGGTTATCCGTGATCTCTGAGGATGAGAGACCTTCAACCCTCCCATGTTCAACCCATCCATTGCATAGTGATCATAACTGTGAGTTGGCGAAAGAAGTCCAGCAGAACTGATGTACGACAAGGATTGGTGGTATGGTGGAACATGAATGACCGGGGTCTCATCAGCTATATAAACCTGGGACTGATGCGAATGAGAATGTTCCTGGTATTGTGGATCATCAGTTACAACAACGCTCTCATCAGACTCGACGCTTGAGCTTGAGATGGAGGTATTGATAGAATCGCGACACCGAGCAGGAGAAAATAACACAGAGTCTGCAATGGGAGAAAAAGGAGGGCTGATGGGATGATGTGACCAACTCTGAGCAAAGCTCGGATAGTTTGCGAATAGAGGGGGGGTTTCAAGGCATGTCTGGAATAGGCTTGAACGGGGTGGCATTAAGGAAGGGAGAGACATACAACTTACCACGTCCAAGTGATGCACTCCAGTTGATTCAAGAGCGGAATCAACGGCTGTATCAAATGTCCCTTTCGTGTTCGTTCAAAAAGTGTAACGAGTCAGGTGAGTTCAACGGCTTACCTTCAGTTCCATGCTGGAATGTACAGAGAGCTCCGTTCACACACAGACCAGCATAATAATAGCGGCATAATGCTGTTCCATTTCCTCCAAAATATGGAATGGGCGGATTCACTACGACATGGGCGAAATCGCAGACCTCAGCTGGATGGGGACATCTGTTCATTTGGAAAAATTTGCATGGCTTGGCTAGATGGAGGCGAGCATTTAGGACAATGACTGAACAAAACCAGGGGCGATACTGACTGTGTCTTTTCTTTTGCGATTGTGATCTCCTGGACATGGTTGAGTAGATTGTCGTGTGGAGTAGAGGTGGGGAGGGGGTTGGCGCAGGAAGAGATGGAAGAAGGTATGAGTGGGTCGATTATCCGCGAGAAAAAAAGAGATTCAACAAAAAAAAAGCCTCGGGCGCAAGCAAGTCCTTCTTTATGTCCTCCAGAGACAATGAAGGTGTTGTCTGCAGTCAACAATGAGATCCAGCCCGAATCATGGACCATGTACGGGGAAGAGTTAGAACATAGAATAGCACTTGTGAATCGGGTGCCATAAAGTTTGTCCACACGAGGAAGGGCCACATTCATTTCGGCGGGAAATTGTTGGATTTGGATCAAATCTGCATTCCAGGGAGGCAACCAGAAGCGATCCGGGGTGGAAAGACAATAAGAGAAGGACCAAACGTGAGGAAGGGTGTGACTTTGCGGCAATATTCGAACTCACCAGCCTGGTCTGACCTAATATTTGATGCCTATTGTCAAGTAAATAAATTAGGGGGGACGTTCCTGGTCTTATTGTTATACGGATGTCAGACCTTTTAGGCTTGGGTTTCTGTAACACGAGATCCTTATCGGGAATGAGTTGCTTTTTTGAATACTAATGGCACCTCGTTGTGCCAACCTTTGGCCCAAGAGGAGTATTTTTCTTCGAAAATGGCACTTGCCCAGCGATTGAAGGTCGCTGAAGTGTATACGACCCACTAGAATGATAAAGGACGGATCTTTCCAGAATAGGTGTCCCAAGCGACCAATGACGCTAGTTTTATGACAGGAAGACCCTCGGGGTGCGTGGGGACACAAATTCTTTGTTGACCACTTGTAGAGGAAGCCCGCAAGGCCACCAGGCAAGGCAGTCCATACATTTCAGATATTATTCATGGTTCTTGAAGAGATAAAGTGGGAACTTGGAAGGGGGGATCATGCTCGGACCGGTTCCAATGGAGGAGTCAGGGTATATGGACAAGGAGGGAAGGTTCAAAGGACTTGTAACTCTCGTAAAAGACAATAAGATCGTATCAGGTGATGTCATCGCCAACACATTAGATAACCGAAGATAAGATAAGATAAGATCTTGTTGCAGGAGCCGCTTTCAGCTTCAGTCTCACCAACACCATAACGAACAGAGGAGGCAATCGATAATCATTCAAAGTAAATTGTTATCCCATCCATGCAAACGTTGTCTTTTTGTCTTCTCTTATTATTTTTCAGACGCAAAGCGCGATTTGGAGGATGTGGCGTCAAGCTTCAAGACTGAATGTCCTTCAATAGATTCAGAGTGAAAAAAAATAGAAAGACTCATCTGGTGGCAGACCTGTAAAACTTCCTCGAGGCTCGCAGACAATACGGTTGACAAAAATCAATTCTTGATCACGATAAAGCGATAAAAGCCACTATAATTCGTTACCCAAAGGCTAAATGTTAAATGTGCCTAACTTCCAATCTATTGTTGTAAAAAATTACACGAGTTTTTCGACTTATATATATTGAATATTTATGTAGATACGTAGTACTGTACACTGTCTTCGCAAAAACCGCAGAATGACAAGAAAAGATAAATAGTTACATCAAAGGTTGAGAGAGGTGCATTCGAGGGCGTAACGTCGTATCAATCAGTTTCAGGATTACGTTTTTTTGTCATGAATTATTATTAGCAAGTAGAGGCGTTCGTTCTGTTGGAGCAGCTGTCTGCGTGGGTGCGCTTGGTTCATGTTGCTCATTTTGATCGTTGGTAGGATGCCTGGGGGAATCAGGTTTGGGCTGTGTGACGTCTGCTTTGCATACCGGGCACTACAACGGTTTGGCTTAGAAATGAAATGAATAGGCAGCGCACAGAAGAAGTCGTACCAGTTTTTTCCTTTGTATAAGCCATTCATCAACCTCGCTCATGTGGAATATATGATGGCAGGGCAACACTCGCACTTTGTCCCCTTTAACAAAGTCGGATAAGCATATCGCACATTCAAGTTGCGATTCAAACCAAGGCTGGTTTTCTGGAGGTACGACAGGAACTGATGTCGATGGATTTTCTTCTTCACATGTTGCTGCAGAAGATTCAGAGGGCGCAGCGTCTTTAGACGAAACCCCTTGTTCAGGGCCGCCGTCTGGGGAAACATTGACGTGAACAGAATCAGGGTCTTCTCCACCGTCATGTTTTTCCCATCCATTTCCTGTCCATACTCGCCACGGAAGTTTCCTGACTATGTCTTCAGGAGCGCGGTCCCGCTGTGCGGCTCGGGCAGCGCGAATTCTGTGGATGAGTAGTGTGACAAAAGTCAATGCTGAAGGTAGTAGAAGGATAATGACAAAAGTGATGATTGGTCTACGCAACCATTTGGTCAGCTGTCTACTCGCATATCAAGAATGGTTTATACACGTACGAGTACCACTCCCAAGCAGAATATTCGGCCGTGATAAGCAAGGACAACGTCTTCAATCCAGAGTGGGTGGTATTTGAGTTGTCAATAAGGGTATAGAGCTCCAAGTAGTCTGAATATCTGATATAGGTGGCCGATATTGCTATATCAGATGAGTCCTCTATTTCAAGGGTCAGACATTTCTTGAAGATGAGAGATCGATGGCGATACTCACCCGGACTGTACATATTGACCAAAGTGTCTGGATAACCTGAGATATCCGGATCTTCACCCCCAACGACAACAGCTTTAGCACCCAGTCGTTGTGCCTCTCGTACTTTCTTAACAAATTCACATTTCCCCCTCTGAACCAGAGCAATCCAGGTCTCGGTAGGCTGCTTGTTTCCGGTAAGACAGAGGTCGGGACACCCTGAGTTAGGAGGTAGGTCGCTGCGCGATGAAGGCAACGAAGTGTTCACACGACAAGGCGCGGTAAAAGAAGACAGCGGGATGACATAGCCCAGCAGAGGATCGTTTATCTCAGCGCCAAAAGCCGCTAAGGTTTTTCGTTGAATCGAATACATAAACATAGTAAGAAAGATAAGACCGCTTACCTGGCCTTGAAGGGAAACTCACTGCGGGGGAGCGATCTACGACGGATACAGTGCTCTCTGTTCCCCAGGTCCATCCCCACAACCAGGTACGTTCCGCGACTTTTGTGTGGAAACTAGAATCAGGACGCAGTTCGACTGGTGAAGCTGTTGTGATGAAGTGTAAAGCATGGAAATACAAGAGACACAACAGCCCGAAAACCATTGTCGCCGTTGATAGGGACTCTGGTAGTGTTGCTGCTAATGCAAGGAGAAAGTCTTCAACAAGCCCAAACCCTTGCAGCCACGTGGTTGCGGCATCATTAATTTCTCAAACTCTGATCATGAATCTCAGCCTGAACGACCCTACGTCCTCCAACCGTCCTGGATTCTCTGTTCACAGATGAAACACACCATGGATATTTATTCGAAACGGAGGCGTAAGATGTACGAATAAGCTAAGAATTTGCGAAGCCCAAAATAATATTGGTCTCGGGCTTTGGGAAGGCGAATCAAACAAACACGTGTGTACTTGAAATGTGTGTTTAAACGGTGCTCAGTGGGGTTTTAGAATTATTCACCTCAGTTCTCATGTGAGCATGTGCTTCGTACCTAACGTCCTGAAAGGTTGTTTACCTGGTCGAGGAGCCCAATGATGAGATTTGCCAGAGACGAGGTAGGCTGCTGATGAGGAGCTAGGCATGTATATGGCATTCAGAATTCATACGAACCGGAACTTGACAGATGATTCCAGTCGAATAATAACATGTGAGAATAGCTTCTAATGTGGAGGTGTAAGAATTTTCATATAGTAAACTTGGTAAAAAGGGGAACCACTGACGGCAAAAGAATTATCGACAACTTCTCCGGCCTCGACCACGCGAGCATGACGCATGTTATATCGGTTTCGCAGCAGTCGAAACATGAGATATCCGATGATCTCGTTCACATGTGGAAAGCTCGGGGAAATGATCTTTCCTCGTTTTGGGACGATCGCAATGGCAAATGTAAGAAACTCTAAGAAACTGAAAGTCTGCGATACCCCACATGATGACGGCAGGAATTGTGGGGATAGGCGACAACGCGGGAGCTCTTGTGTCTTTAGATGTGTTGGAATGAAAATTACGCTTTTGAGGTTATCGACCTTTATCGACGTCGATTTGCCACTAGCCTGTGACCAGAACTGATAGACTGGAACAGTGGAATTGTAGATTCGGCGTCTTTGTGGGGCATTGGAAGATATCAACATGGTAACCAGACCTAGAGGAGTGCGAAATCCCGCAGGAAGAGAGCAGTTGTGTGATTTTGGAGAAGGGCAGCTGATCGTGAAGTTGAAGTTTTCCTGGAAATGAGATTCCATTGAGGGGCAACCAAAATTGTGGAAGACTTGTTTTATGAGCCAAGGCATCGGTGAGCATATCCAAGTTCTGTTGAGAGGTGTTCCGGTCGAACTTGAGGTCCGATGGTATTTTCCATAGGCGTCAAGGTCCAGCAACAGGAGGAATGACCTCAGGTGTATTGTTCACCCATATTCGACTTTGTTTTCGCATTAGCATATGAAAGGCGCTGTACACTGAATGAAAGAGCACCACCTTGACAAAATCCTGATCATTGAAGCATGGAGTCGTTTTCCAAGTAAGTTCTTCGTCAAGCTCAAGCCCGGCTGTCGTCGCTTGTCGTCGCTGTCGGTTTTCCCCAGATCGCCAACGGGACAGGCCAAGGAACCCGAGTATGACGAACGGAATGTTAAATAAATAACGTGTCTCGCCTCAAAAACGTGGCAACGTGGGCCTTGAACTTCTGTCATTTGCGAAGAGTCGGAAGGTCAGAGGAGTGGTTGAGCGAAAGAGTAGATATTTCTTGTATTACCAAATTGGGATGTCTTTGCCACATGGCGTTGGTACCATGACCCTTCCGTTCAAGTTCTTGCCACTGGCATAGGCGCTGAACCATGACTGACTCTTGCTTGAATTGCTCACTTACTATCCTGTACGGTCGAACTCGACTGCTCATTTCCTAGGTAGCTGGGTCTCTCCCTGACTGTACTTTTGGATTTACCCAAATCTATCCATATCCAAGCTGGCTCTCGGACGCGTCTGCAAAAGTTGCAAACTTCAGCCTGTTGATTCGATCAAGATTCTCTCGTCGTATTCAACGAGGCCCGGTATCATTACCGATTGAGAAGATCCACTTCTTCTCTCACTGGATTCTCCGCAATTTATCCAAGAGCTTATTGCACAACCTGGATATGGATCATCCGATTCCAAGAGCATCACACCGCGTACAATCGATTATACACCTCCTCGGGACCACTATTCTCTCAATATGCGTGATAAACTTTTCATACTCTCTTTATCCATGGAATTATCAGGGTGTCAGATCGAAGATTTTCGCAGCCCAACAGGAATACCTGGCGATTTTGTATAAAGAGGGCACCCTGTCGTCGTTTTCTTTATTCAAGCACCTCCCAACTCCCCTCTTGAAGATGCGCACCGTACTCCTTACAGCGTTTGCATTCTGTGCTGCTGTCTTCGCTCAGACGAATTCAGCGGACTCCTTCCTTGCCAAGGAATCGTCCATTGCGAAGGCAGGCGTGCTCGCCAACATTGGACCCTCAGGTTCCAAAGCGCCTGGGGCTGCCGTAAGTCGTTCTATGTCTTGATATTTTCCTTCTTGACCTTTTTGTTTTTTTCTGTTATTTTTTTTTTAGCCGGGCGTTGTCGTTGCTAGTCCAAGCAGGTCTGAACCCCCCTACTTCTTCACATGGACTAGAGATTCGGCCCTCGTCATGAAGGGTCTCGTTGATCAGTAAGTTAACATTATGTCCCGCAATTTCAAATCGCTTATGCCTGTTCAAGGTTTGCTCGGGGAGAAGATAACAGCTTGCGGGGTACGATCGACAACTACGTCGCTGCCCAAGCCAAGCAGCAAACAGTCTCAAACCCCAGTGGAAGCATGTCGACGGGTGGGTTAGGAGAACCAAAATTCAACGTCGATCTCACTGCATACACCGGTGCTTGGGGAAGGTAAACGACGCGTTATCGGCTATTTTATTCCAGTTATACTGACTCCTTCGATTTGCTTCACTCTCTGAAAATTTCAGGCCTCAACGCGGTAGGTCTATAGCTATCATGGTTTTCATTCAGTTACTTATGCCCTGCGCCTCCTCTAGACGGACCTGCCCTTCGATCTACAGCTTTGACTGCGTACGCCAATTGGTTGATGGATAATTCCAATAAGACGTTTGTCAGTTCGACCTTGTGGCCAATAATCAAGATAGATCTGGATTACACTGCTGCGAACTGGAATTCTACTGGGTAAGCAACTTGTTGCGATATACCAGCCTCTTGTTTAACTTACACCCTTTTAGCTTTGATCTTTGGGAAGAAGTTACATCCAGCTCCTACTTCACCTCTGCTGCTCAGCATCGTGCACTCCGAGAAGGCGCTGCTCTGGCTACCGCACTCGGTCAAACATCGGTTGCGTCTGGGTATACCCAACAGGCGAACAACGTGCTGTGCTTCCTGCAGGTAATTTCCATTTTGTCTCGATGTCGCTATGTATCAACTGAACATACTTTCTAGTCCTACTGGAACCCAACGGGCGGTTACATGACCGCAAACACTGGTGGGGGACGCTCTGGCAAAGATGCAAACACCGCTCTGGCCTCCATTCACAACTTCGATGCCACTGCTGGCTGCGACTCGTTCACTTTCCAGCCTTGCTCCGATAAGGCCTTGGCCAATTTGAAGGTCTATGTCGACTCCTTCCGTTCGATTTATTCCATCAACTCTGGCATTTCTTCCACTGCTGCCGTTGCCACTGGCCGTTATCCCGAAGATGTATACTACAATGGAAATGTATGGATTTGCCTGTTTATTTCATGGATTTGTGCTCATATCTTCTTAGCCCTGGTACCTTACTACTGCGGCTGTCGCAGAGCAACTTTACGATGCTCTCATCGTCTGGAATCAGCAGGGATCTTTGAACGTCACAAGTATCTCTCTTCCCTTCTTCCAGCAATTCTCTCCCTCGGTTGCCGTTGGGACATACCCCTCTACAACCGCCACATTCAGTACTCTCACTTCTGCTGTCAAGACTTTTGCCGACGGGTTCGTCAGTGTGATCGCCAAGTATACGCCTTCGAATGGAGCTTTATCTGAACAATTTGTCAAGAACAGCGGTGTTCCTACCAGCGCCGCTGATTTGACTTGGAGTTACTCTTCGATTCTGTCTTTGATCGCTGCTCGAAATGGCGTTGCACCACCAAGCTGGGGCGCCAAGGGACTTGTTCCCACTTCCTCATGCAGTGCTGGTGGTGCCGGTACAGTACAGGTGACTTTCAATGTCCAGGCTACTACGGTCTGGGGAGGTGAGCTTTCAGGCATTTTGGGTCCGACTTTTTTCTGACCTCCACATTTTCAGAAAGCCTCTATTTGACCGGATCTCTTGACGGCCTCAAGAATTGGTCTCCCGACAATGCTATGCTTTTGTCCGCTGCGAACTATCCCACTTGGAGCAGTACGTGAACTAGAAGCATGTATTCGCACCAAGACAACTGATTCTTCTATTCAACAGTCACCGTTGCGCTTCCAGCGAGCACCTCGTTCCAATACAAATTCATTCGCAAGAACAACGGCGCTGTTACCTGGGAGTCTGACCCCAACAACTCCAACACTACGCCCTCCTCTGGAACCTTGCTTATCAACGACAAATGGCACTAAACCACTTCGGCCTCAACAATCCTGATATTCAGGTTTTTCGAAAATAGGACTGGTTATGTATCTTTTCCTGACACAAAATCTTCGGCCTCGTTCCGTTCTCATATCCATGTATTACCAAAGTTTCGGTTATATCTTGTGTAGCCATATCACCGTTTCTGTATCTACCTCAAATCAAAATACCCATGTTCCTTCAATTATTTGAACCCTTTCCCCGCCTCTAAATGACTTGATTCATGAGATTAACATGAAATAGCAAATTAACCCTGATCGATTTTAATTTTTCAACAAGACTCAAGAGGGGATAGTAGTGAAGCCTGGCTACAATCCAATGATTTCACACAACTTCAGCCAAGATTCGTCCTTGCCCAAGTAAGATTTGCCATTCACTGTGTCCACATCAACTCGCCAAAGTTGCCCCAGACGCAAAGTCTTAAGAGCAGACGCTCGCGACGGACATCCAGTTTGGGATGGAGAGATGCTGAATGGAGATGACCACGTGGCTCGCGGGTTCGGCGATTTTCTGCATCTCTCAGTCTGTCCAGTTGCTCAATATTCAATGTTTGTCTCCTCTTTTCTAACTTCTAAGATACATATCATCCGACCACATATAAGCCACGCCCTGTCACGCCTTAGAAACTCTTAAGAAGCATGTTTGCAACCTTTTTGCTGGTTGTCCTTTAGTGTTTATTATATCCGGATAGAATGGTTGGGGAAATCATCAGGTAAGCAAAGTCGTCGCAACTCAGCAATTCATGTGCTTCACCACTCGGGTCCTAACTTAATCTGTACCAGAATATGTCGTCGGGCAGAGATCCGTCGGAATGTATGCATACGCGACTACACTGACCGAATCCCAGTACAGACAGTTCCATTCAAGAAATGTCAAGCAACTTGGGACTTGGGAGACACATGCCTTGTTCAATTCGCTCGTCCCTCCTCCGAACCCAATACTCCAGTCACCCAGAACTTTTGAAATTACTCGTCGCCTGATACATCAAGTCAAGCCCACAACTCGGAATCTTTCTTACAAAAGCAATCGTCATTCCTGATGGCTTTGAGGGAGGTGACCTGAGTATAAAACCAGAGAGGTCGGGTTGAAGCACCGTACCCCGCCAAAATGCGTTTCAGCCTCGTATACTCCCTTTGCTATTGCGCCGTGGTACTTGCACAGTCGCGGGTGGTCGACAAATATGTGGCCACGGAATCGCCCATTGCGAAAGCAGGGATGCTAGCCAATATAGGACCTTCTGGTTCCAAGTCGTCTGGGGCCAAGGTAAGTTGCCTGTTATATTGATCCTACCTGGAGGCTCAATGACTTTAAAGGCTGGTTTAGTCGTTGCTAGTCCAAGCACGGTCAATCCCAATTATCTCTTCACGTGGACACGCGATTCCGCTACGGTTTTGAAGACTATTATTGATCAGTAAGGTCTTGTTTTTCTGTGTTCCTTTGAATTTCTTACATATCTTTGAGATAGATTCACTCGCGGAGAAGACAGATCCTTGAGAACCATAATCGATCAGTATCTCGTAGCCCAGACAGCCCTACAGCAGGTGTCTAACCCCAGCGGAACGGTCTCTACTGGTGGTCTTGGGGAGCCAAAGTTCAATATCGATGGAACGGCCTTCACAGACCCTTGGGGAAGGTATGCATCTCCCTCCAACCCTTCCACGCGTATTTGCTCAAAGTCGGTAGACCTCAACGTGACGGGCCGGCCTTACGAGCAACAGCCTTGATCACTTATGCCAATTGGCTTGTGGACAACCATAACTCCTCCTTTGTGTCGTCCAAGATCTGGCCAGTCCTGAAGTTGGATCTCGATTATACAGCAACATTTTGGAACCAGTCCGGGTCAGTGGATACTTTTCTTTCTTTGAATCACTTGCATACTGATTTATTCCCATAGTTTCGATCTCTGGGAGGAGGTTCTGTCAAGTTCTTTCTTTACGTCTGCAATTCAGCATCGTGCCCTTCGCCAGGGTGTTTCACTGGCGCAAAGGATCGGGCAGACTTCAGTTATTTCTGGATATCAAGAACAGGCAGATAATATCTTGTGTTTCCTTCAGGTATGTCTTTTGGCGTAGTAAATCCATTTACTGTACTCTCGACTCATTTGAGGTATCTCTATCAGAGCTATTGGAATCCCACGGAAGGGTACATCACTTCTAACACTAAGGGTGGACGATCTGGCAAAGATGCAAACTCGCTATTGGCGTCCACACACAACTTCGATCCCGAGGCAGGATGTGATGCTACCACATTCCAGCCTTGTTCTGATAAGGCACTGTCCAACTTGAAAGTATACGTCGACTCGTTCCGTTCTATCTACACCATTAACGCCGGGATTCCCAAAAATGCTGCTGTGGCCACAGGTCGTTATCCTGAAGACATCTATTATAATGGAAATGTAAGCGGAAGAACCTTATCTTACTGTGTGGTTTCACTCACAATTACAATGTAGCCCTGGTATATTACAACGGCAACCGTCGCTGAACAACTCTATGACGCTTTGTTTGTGTGGAAGAGACAGAGGTCTCTGACCGTGACCCCCACATCTCTTGCATTCTTCCGTCAGTTCTGGCCTGCGACCACGGTTGGGACATTTAAATCGTCGACTTTGACCTACATCACCCTTACAAGAGCCATCGAATCCTTTGCTGATGGTTTCTTGGCCATCAATGCCAAATACACACCTTCAAACGGAAGCCTCTCCGAACAATTCGATAGGAACACTGGAGTGCCATTGAGCGCGGCGGACTTGACTTGGAGCTATGCTTCTGCGCTGACTGCATTCTCAGCACGCAAAGGCGTTGCATCCGCATCCTGGGGTGCCAAAGGCCTTGTGATCCCAACCGTTTGCAAAGCAAATCCTGGTCCAACTGCCGTCGTGTCGTTCAATGTTGTGGCTACCACCGTCTTGGGAGGTTCGTCGACGTTTTACATTAGATCTTCCACTACAGAGCTCATGCTACTTGTGAACAGAGAATATCTACATCACTGGATCGCTTGACGCACTCCAGGCTTGGAGTCCAGATACCGCTCTGCTTCTTTCATCTGACAATTACCCTACCTGGAGCAGTAAGAAAATTTCCATTTCTATTTGATGTGCTTGACTTATCTTTACACAACAGTAAACGTAACCCTGCCTGCAAGCACCAATTTCGAGTACAAGTATATCCGCAAACTCAACGGTGTCGTCACTTGGGAATCAGACCCAAATAATCGACAGTCCACACCTTCTAATGGAACACTGGTCGTTGATGACGCTTGGAGATAGACGGTGCAGGTGGCATTCCTGGAGTAGTTTCCTATCAGCGGAAGGACAACGTAGTTGAGCCCCACTTCAGAGTATCCTGGTTCTGAGGACTCTCAAAAACTGTAGCATATTCTTGAATGTATCTATTTCTTTTATCCAGTATTCTTTGAGTATCGAGTGATGCACAACGTCTTCCTGCGTCAACGAGTTTGGTGTGAAATCCTGGCGTCTCTTGTTCAGTTCTATGGGGAAGGTATATGAGTTCGTCGTTTTTCTTTCTTTCTTTCAATTGATTGGAAAACATTACAGACTCGAGAGAGTCAGACTCAAGTCAAGAGTACCTCGGCCTCGGAACCAAGTTCTATATTTGGAGAGAGATACCAAAAGGGGATGTTATTGCCATGTGCAAAATCAACCACCTGACCCTGATCAGTTCCGACTCGTCCAAATCATCCTCGGTCATCGTCAACCACTTGCACCGTCCGCCTTCTCACACCGGCAAATGTCTTTGAGGACGAATGGTCGGTGGAGACGGTGATTTTTTTTGTCTATACTTAGCTTCAGACTCGTTCTGTCATTCGGGTCATGATAATCACAGTCTCTCTATGGGCTTGAGGAAGACTGCACTTATTGGGAACGCTCTGTGTAACGACACTGCGACATACCTTCACTAGGGAAAGAAAGCTCCATTCAAGAACGACTTACATACGACAGGACCATGTGCGTCAGTCATTCCGCTTTGGGAGGAACGCCGTCATCATTGCATGCACAATACGCTCGTGTTTCTGTTCGGTCCTTCTTTACATGTCCATGACAAGGACGAGAAGCTTCAATGGCGTTTTTTTTTCTCTTCTTCATACTTAAAAAAACTGGCAGGCTTCATGGAAAAGAAGGAGTATAAATACTGAGCTGGCAGTGTCGACGTTTATCGTGACTCAAGATGCGCCTCTCGCTCTCTCTTGTCTATTCACTTTGCTGCTGTTCTGGGGTGCTGAGGGTACTCGCTCAGTCGGCTGCTGCTAGTAATTATGTCGCAACGGAGTCGCCTATTGCGAAAGCAGGGCTACTGGCGAACATAGGACCCTCTGGGTCCAAGGCGTCTGGGGCCAAGGTATGTACATTAGTCTAATAGGAATATGTCTAATAGCTCGCTGACTTTTTCTTTGTCTTATGCTTCTCAAGTCGGGTTTGGTCATCGCGAGCCCGAGTACCACCAACCCCAATTATCTCTTCACATGGACACGAGACTCTGCACTCGTGCTCAAGACCATCATTGACCAGTCAGTCCACCATCAGCTCCACCCCGTTGTCTGTTGATCTACATATACCTCCCTAACCACAATCTATCTATACGACTATACAACAGATTCACCCGAGGTGCCGACCCATCACTAAGGACGACCATCGACCAATACCTCGTTGCACAGACGGCTCTGCAGCAGGTGTCCAACCCCAGCGGGACGGTATCCACTGGAGGTCTTGCCGAACCCAAGTTTAACATCGATGGCTCCGCATTCACGGGGCCATGGGGAAGGTGAGGTGTTTTTTTTTCTGGGGGAGCGGGGTTTTCTGATCTCCTAATTCTAATTCTTGTTGGTATGGCGAAATAAAAAAACTTGACAGACCTCAGCGTGGTGAGTTGAAGTTAAAAATATATAGACTTGTGATTTTCGAGTTGCTTATTATTACCTTTCTATTTTTTCCCCCTGTTCGTGTGCTCAAGATGGTCCGGCTCTACGTGCGACGGCATTGATCACATACGCCAATTGGCTTATTGCGAATTCAAACACCACATTCGTCACGAATAGCATATGGCCCGTGTTGAAATTGGACCTCGATTACACCGCGAACCTCTGGAACCAAACTACGTACGAACCGATTTTTTCATACTGAAGATCCTAAGGGTTTATTTTTGGTGTCGCAGATTCGACCTTTGGGAAGAGATTTCTTCGAGTTCGTTCTGGACAACAGCTGTTCAGCACCGTGCGCTTAGGCAAGGGGCCGCCCTCGCTTCTAAAATCGGCCAGACTTCTGTCGTCTCTGGTTATACCACGCAGGCGAACAACATTTTGTGTTTCCTACAAGTAAGAAAATTTAATACATCGTTGATGAGAAATGTCGACTGACGTACTATCCACAGAGTTATTGGAACCCAAGTGGAGGTTACATCACTTCGAACACTGGGGGCGGACGATCTGGAAAGGATGCCAATTCGGCTTTGGCTTCTATACACACTTTTGATGCTAGCGCGGGATGTGATGCTGCCACGTTCCAGCCTTGCTCGGATAAGGCGCTTTCCAGCTTGAAAGTGTATGTGGATTCGTTCAGGTCGATTTATGGGATCAATAGTGGGATTGCTGCCAATGCGGCTGTCGCTACAGGACGCTATCCTGAAGATGTATATTTCAACGGGAATGTGAGAGTTTTTTTTTTTCTTCTAAAAAGAAATATCATTTTTGACGAGGGTCTAGCCTTGGTATTTGACCACAGCTGCTGTCGCCGAACAGCTTTACGACTCTTTGATTGTCTGGAAGCAACAAGGATCCATCACCGTCACATCCACCTCTCTCGCTTTCTTCACCCAATTCCTCTCCTCCATCACACCGGGCACCTACTCCTCATCCACCAGCACATTCAGCACCCTGATCACCGCCGTGCAAACCTTCGCCGACGGCTTCCTCGCGATCAACGCGAAATTCACACCGGCGAATGGGGGCTTGTCGGAGCAGTACGATAAAAACACGGGCACGCCGCTGAGTGCGGTGGATCTGACGTGGAGCTATGCGAGTGCGCTGACGGTGTTTGATGCGAGGAATGGAGTCGTCCCGGCGAGTTGGGGTGCGAAGGGGTTGGTGGTGCCCGCGGTGTGTGTGGGTAATACAGGACCGACGGTCGTGGTGACGTTTAATGTGGTGGCGACGACGCAGTTTGGAGGTGAGGTCTTTTTGTCTTTTGGTTTTTCTGCTTTGTTTTCTTTTCTAAAAAAAATCATTGTTGTTAGAGAATATTTTCCTTACTGGATCGCTTGATGCGTTGGAGGATTGGAGTCCTGATAACGCTATCGCGCTCTCTGCTGCCAATTACCCTACATGGAGTGGTGAGTTCTTTTCTTTCTTGCTTTCCTTTTGTTTGTTTGGATGCATAGGTTTGGTTTGCTTATTTTTACTTCTTTTTTTTTTCCACGAAATCCGCAGTTACTGTGACACTCCCTGCAAACACGAACTTCCAGTACAAGTACATTCGCAAATTTAATGGGGCGGTGACTTGGGAGTCGGATCCTAATAACTCGAATACGACCCCTGCGAGTGGGTCGTTTACGATTAGTGATACTTGGAGGTGATGATTGGGTTTGGGTTGGTGGTAATGGGAGAGACGAGTATAGATGCCCAAAGGCTGTACATTGTACAAGTTCAAGAAAAAGTGAAATTCATCATGATCAGAAGGCGGCGAGAGCTGTGCAGGGTCACCGTGGCCGATGACGTAAGGAATAATTGGAATGAATGATGCCGAACTGACTCTTGTGCCGTACTACCACTGACTCCTGTTCTTGTTCTTCGCCGTTGTGGTTCTTCCTTTCTATTTCGTCTTACCTTTCTATCCTAAACTCAAGAGAAACTTACATGTCGATGCTTGACAAGTTCCGAAAGGGTGCGCAGAAGGCGGGGATACAAGCCACGGCGTTTGTGCAGGCCAGCACGACGAAAGTGGCATCGGGGTCGAGAGAGTTTGCGCAGACGTTCTCGTTGCCTGGAGAAGCGGAAAAGGCGGCTAAGATCTTGGATAGCTTTTTGGGTATGTTTTCAGTTCTGTGGGATTCGTTTGTGTTGTTGTTGACGCTGTTTGCTTGGGCGATAGCGGACCCTGAACGACCAGAGTCGGCTTTGAATTCTATACCGAAAGCTGTTTTGCAACGTGCTCGAGGTGGGTTGATGTTATTGATACTGATCATGCACTACATATTAATTATACGACTATACTACTGCACGCAGGCCTTGCCGTCTTCCAAGTCGTCAAAGCCGGTTTCGTCTTCTCAGGCAAAGCAGGATCAGGTCTCGTCATCGCCCGCCTGCCCGACGGATCGTGGTCTGCGCCGTCGTGCATCGCGACTGGGGGTGTTGGATGGGGCCTCCAAATCGGAGCGGACATCACCGATTTCGTGATCGTGCTGAACAGCGAGGACGCGGTGCGGGCATTTTCGATGGGGGGGAATGTGACGATTGGGGGCAACATCAGTGCGAGTGCGGGGCCGATTGGGACTGGAGGGAGTGTGCAGGCGTCGTTGGCGCACCCGGCGCCGATGTTCTCGTATTCGAAATCGAAAGGTGTGTTTATCTGTGCTGGTTATTTTTGGGGTGGACAGGGGCTCATTGCTGTTGAATAAACCCTAGGGTTGTTTGCGGGACTCTCGCTGGAGGGGACAGTGCTGATTGAAAGAAAGGATGCGAACCGAGATTTCTATGGATCGCCTGTGCCCGCCAAGGACATCCTGGGTGGACGGGTGCCTCCACCGGAAGTGGCGTCGAGGCTGTATGAGATCATCGAGGCTGCAGAGGGGCTGGACGAGTCCGGGCTGCCCGAGTCAGGGTATGTGCCCGAGACGCTGGGAGGACAGGGAGGCGGGCGAGAGGGCCACACTGTCTTTGATGCAGATAATATGCATTTGTAGTCTCTACTTTAAAGATATTAGTTTGTGGCTGTTTGTTATTTACCGCTCGAATAAAAGGCAATATTTAATGATGTCCACCGATGTCATGGTCTCTCCCCTCGTCTTAGCGTACTACTGCTCCGGCCATGGTATATTCCCTCTCTTTCTCCCGTATTTCACTGCTAATCCATGTTTCTCAGGCTACGGACATGCTACTCGCGTCTCTGCATTTACCCGCCATCTTCTCTCCCTCCCCGATCCCGTCCATGTCCACATCGTATCCTCTGCACCTGCCCTCGTTTTTGCCGATAGCATCGCCCTAGGCGCCTTCTATCGCTATGCAGAGATAGATCCTGTCATTGTCCAGCCACTTGCGTGCGTCGTTTTCCATCCACCATCTCCCATCTGCTGAGTGCTTAAACCCAAACTAGATATCGCGTCGACCGTGAAAAATCGGTCCGTGTTCTCCAACATTTTCTTGATAAGAAAGACGCTCTTGTTGAACAAGAGTCTTCTTGGCTTACCTCTATCAATGCCCGTGCTGTCCTCTCAGACGCTGCCTTTCTTGCATGGTATGTCTTTGGTGTCTCCCTCTCCATTCTTCGTATCTCACTCTTGTATTTAAACAAACAGCCTAGCAGCAAGCGCTTCTTCTATCCCCTCTGTCCTCCTCACAAACTTCACCTTTGACTCTGTCTATTCCTTCCTTTCCACGCCTTTGCTTGACATCCCTCCCCAAACGTCTCCCACTTTGCGTCATATCCCTTCTCTCCACCATCTACCCCCCTCTGCCCCTCCATCTCCAGCCCATCTCGCCTTGGACAATCACCACCATCACCATTCTCAACACCCGCCCCCGCTTGCTCTTCCTCCTCCTTTGAATCCTCACGAAGAAGATGCCCCAATCCCTCTTGAACTCCTCCACCCGCTCACACAGCAGCTCCTCGATGGATACACTCACGCAGACCTGCTTGTTCTCCTCCCAGGTGCCATCCCCATCCCTTCCTTCCCATTTCCCTTGGACGTCAATGCAAAGCCGTTATATCATACCTCAGCATATCGAATTTGTCCGAATTCCGTGGTCCAAGCAGTCAAGGCGCCCACCTTGCCATCTTCCGAATGGGTTGATCCAAATACGAGACGCACGTTTAGAGACGTCGGCAAGTGGATGAAGGCCGTTGCCTCTCTTCCGCCTTTGGGGTTGACCGATTTGTTTGTCGCTGTGCCAAACACGAATAATGTTGATTCAGGAGAAAGGAAACGACAGAAACGGAGACGGAGACAGGTCATTCATGCACCCCTCATCGTCCGTCCGCCGTCCAGCGGTGTTTCGTCTTCCCTACCCTCTTCTTCGATTGACCATGAAAGTCCGAGCCCAAGTCCGAGCCCAATTTCAGGGCAAAAACAGAGTCCATACACTCCAGAAGGACGTTCAGCTCTCCTCAAGAGCATCGGCGTGCCCGTGCATTTGCATGACCACAAGACGACGAGGATATTGGTCGTCTCGTTTGGCGGCCAGGTCTTTCGATGCCTTCCTGGTTCTCATCATAGCTCTCATGGCTCTCATGGGTCGCCTCATAGAGGTCATGGCTCGAGATCGCCCTCGCGGACGCGGAACCGCAGCTCGAGTCCCAGGGCAAGTAGGGAGATTGGTCAAGAAGTTGGTAATGGGAAAGCAGTCTTTGCAGAGGATTTTCAAAGCTCAAATGAGCTTGGTAATATGAATTTGAAGGAGATTAAAAAACCAACGCAGAAGGATAAAGAGAAAGGGATTAAAAACAATGTTTTGAAACCACTCGACCCGAATAGTATTGGATTCGATGAAGCTCTCAAGAACGACGCAAGCGCTCGTCGCTCCGAGTCCCCATCCGCCACTGCCAATAGAGTCACTAGACATCATGTCAATGCAAATGGAAATGCCAATCGATCGTCGGTGCCTGGGATCAATAATACAGACGGCCATAGTGCAAACGGGGATAATATTGGAGTGGGCGCATCGTTGTCCTCGCTACAAAAAGGGAAAATGTTGTCGTCGCCTTCGCCTTCAAAACACTCGAGATTATCGCCATCACCTTCGTCTTCACCTTCGCTGTCCCCTTCCCCGTCCCCTTCACTTTCGTCCTCACCCTCTCGGTGCTGTCCGTCTCCACCCCAAAGAATTGCGACGCCATGCCATATCTGGATACCTGGCGCTCCTGCCCCTGTCCCCCTCGCCCCTCTCCCATTCCCTCCTTCGCTCGTCGAATCGGCGACGGCGACGAGGGTGCGTAGGCGAAGGACGATAGCTGTGGCCGCCATCGGAAGGTCTTCCTCGACTACGACTACGACTACGACTACCGGGGCGGAGCGGCTGGTACGGATGACTTCCGAGAGCATGGGGAGGGGCATGGGGGTCCGGAGGGGATGGAAGCGGTCCGCGTCGGTCTCCGCATCGATGACGATGTCGACCCCGTTGGGCAGTAGGACGGACATACCGATACCGAGTGTGGTCACGATCCCCCCTACACCTTTACCTGTTGATTATCCGAGGTTTCCTGCGGGTTGGGAAGCGGAGACGAGCAAAGATTTAGCGGAGGAGAAGGAGAAGGAGGAGGAGACGAAGCAATGCGAGCATATTGTGCATGAACGTGAAGGCAAAGTTGACGAAATACTGCCACGAAAGGAGCACGAGGAGAGGGAAATTGTGATTGAAAAAGTGGAATCAGCAGAATTAGAAGAAGAAGAAAAATACACGTTCATCCACGAGGAAGACCATACGATTGACTCCGTTGAAGAATACTATCATGAAGAGTACGACTACGATTACGACTACGAGAGCGGGTTGGTTCCGGACGACTCGTGGATCGCCATCGTCTGTGGGATGTCTGGCTCCGGGTCCGCCAAGGATAAGAATGGAAAGAAAAAGAAGGCTGGTGCCGGTGAGGGGAGAGAACAAGAGGAGGAGGTGAAAGAGGATGAGGAAGAAGAAGATTTCCTCCCAGAGGGATTTTATGTCGCGCCGAGGGATGTGTATATGCCGGATTTGATGGCTGTCGCGGACGTGTTGCTGGGTAAATTGGTGAGGTTTTCTCCTTGCTTGCCTTTTTTTTTTTTTTTTTTTTTTTTTTTTTTTGGTTTT
>JAIFHD010001662.1:0-10228 GCA_019721455.1 Psilocybe mexicana
ATCCAGAAAACTCTGATGAAACTATGGATGTTTCGGTCATATTCCAATAATTATATATATTGTGAACAAAGTTTTTGACAGAAGAATTTTTAATAGAGTGGTGCCAGTGGGTGATTTAAGTTTCTAGGATGGCAAAAAAAATTGTCAGAAATTTACTGTGGCGAGGCATCGAACACCGCAATAGGCATAATGCATACGATATACTAACTACACCATCAAGGCTTTTACAAAAGCACAAATGTCATAAGATATATCCCGAAAAAAATGCAGCTGACTACCATTTTAGGATAATAGGCACGTGCCTCCTTCCTTAAATAGAAATGTCAGAGGGGGGGAGAGCTATGAGAGCTTCCAACTTCGTTCACGGTTCATTACAAACGTCTGGACATCCTTCACTCAACCTCCTCACCTCAGCGAAATATCCTCCTTGTTGTCCATCATCTCCACCGTTTTCGAATGACGCGTATCGCTGGAGTTTTTTATTGCAGCGTCGGAATCGTGGACGAGAACCAAACAACAACACCACCGGGAGAATCGCGCAGAGTTCAAATCAAACCGTCCATTCTCTTTGGGGGTGATATGGTCAAGATACCGGAGCGACTCATTGGTTTTGGGTGGGATTCTTGAACCCAAGCTTCCGTCGAGCATGGACGCTGTTCACCCACGTGCTCCTACGACAGCCACAGAAAACTTGAAGTTGAAACACCTCAATTGAGAGGCCAAAACACGTCAGGCTTGGATATGAGAATCCTCTTGGATGCGACCACTTCGACATCCATCGCCCTCGCCTCAAAAGAGAGATCCTGGATTTCCATGAAGACCACGACCCACGAGAGCGGATGTGCGTACTAGGCATGTCAGGGGAGTTTACGAGGAGAAGCACGAGAGTTCTTGGAATCGTGCGGCTGAGGCGACAAAGGTACGCTTTCCTCTCTTTTCTTTATCCTCTTGTAGTTTTTTCGCTTTCTCTAACGATTTATTTCGATCACTCTGCCTTGTTTTTGTCTCCATTTTCATTTGGCGGTGCCGCCCGAGCAGCCAATTTCCTTTCTTTCTTCCAATTACTGTTTGAATCTCTTTGTCTCTTTCGTCTAGATGTCCATTTTTCTTTCCGTCTTTTGGATTTGATTTATCGACTCAGTTTATCGTTTCTTCTCCTCAACGATCAATGCTTTCACTCCGTCTTTTTTTTTTCATTCAGCTCTTGTTTATATCGCTCTTGTTCTGATTATTCCTTGTTTCAGCACAAGAAAAAACGATACCCAGATCGTTTCCCTGCGATTTTCCGTCGGAAAATTCCTCGTTTCCTCGACGGACCGTCACGACTTTGAACCCGGCTCGGTGCTTCACCACGAAACCGCGAACAACCTCGTCTGTGTACTGTGTGTACTGAACTGCGGGTCCCGATATCCACCTGGAACCTTGTCTCTGCAAGAGTCATACACGTAAAAACGCCCATCCACCCACTTTCACCAGCCACAACCCATCTTTCAATCAAGTTCGTCGGTACCGACTCCACCTCACCGTCTACACCTTTCTTCACCCTCCTTCAACTTCGGTATTGGCGACGAATGCATCAGGAACTTCATGATAGATTCAATGGGGAGAGACTCGAAGAGAAACGGCGGGGAGGAACGACATCGCGTATTTGTATGTATGTCTTCGTTATGGTCTCGTATACCTGCTCATTCGCAAAATTGAAACACTTTTAGGATCCTTTGGTTCCAAGGCTTATATTCCATGTCAATTCGGTGTGTTCAACTACCCGTTCCCTGTACAAGGATGACGAATCGATGACCGTGGATACTAGATATCGAATGGTGTTCTTCCAGATAACACACCAATTCCCCGGTGAAACACTTCTTTTTATTTTTGTTTTCATCGTCACCCACGACGTTGTCTATCCAAAATCCCGAATCTTATGGTTCGGGGTTGCTAGACTTGACATAAATTCGGATGAAATCCGATTCCTGGAAAGGGATATGTTGTGTTGGGTCAAGGCGGTACTTGGGAAGGGTGGATGATGTACACGTACGATTTGACCCCTCATTCGGGGGACGTCGATGATAGATACTTCATTGGTGGAGGTCTCAGCTAAGGCAGCAGGCGTACGGTGAGAGTAAGTAGAACGAGAAATTAACCTCGAAAATTTGCTTGAAAATATGGTACTGGGGATCAGAAAGAGTATATCGGAGGAGATGTCAGTCAGAATACAGAAAATAAAAGAGAAAAAGAGCATACATATCTCAGGAGTTGGAACTTTTGTGTTGAGATGGAAGTCGATGATGTGACATTTCGGAATCAACGGCCGACTGCCGGTTCCGGTTCCGTTCATGATCAACATTCTACATCTCCTCCTCCTCCTAACGACATCCTCAACGCAAACTCCAGCACCATTCGACCATCCAAATATTCTGATTTACATCTCCTCGTCGTCTACAGTCTCCACCCGCAAACCTTTTTCGAGCATCAACGTTTGAACGTCGACATTGAAATCATCTTGCTCCACCACCTATCCCACTACATCCACGATAAGGACCTAAAAAAACCTCAAAAATGCCTGACGCCGTTGTCGACTACCCTCGCGGCGAGAGACCCAAACGCGTAAACCTTACGATATGAACTATCTTTGGGTGCCACTAACATCCACCGCCCTCACCATCCCAGCTCACATGTCCGTTTATTCGCGTCAGAATATCACCCATGAATTTTGATGAAGAAGAGCATGAGAACGGGCTCGGATGTGCGCAGAAGATCCGTATAGGTATCTCAGACGGAGTTCATGAACGTCATGAGGCTGAGGCGACAAAGGTACGTTTTTCGTCTAATCTTTTTCTCTCTTTGTGTTGTTTCCTTCTCTTGGTCTCCTCCTCTTTCATCTGGATGTGTATTTATTCTGTCTTTTCCTTTCGATCCATCACCTGTTGTGTAGGATATCCTCCGTCATTCTACTCGTGTTAATCATTTGTCATTTTAGGCCCCGCAAACACGATATTTCGATCGAATTTACATTGAACAGGGGTTTTCACTTCGAGCACCCCCGTTTCCTTAACAGACGGTCAATATATTCAGGCAGACTCTTCACCACAAAACCACATCGGCCACGTCAATGACCTCTATATATCGTTCCAGCTGCATTCAGCAATGTCCCATCCAGTATCCACCTGGAATTTCATCACCGCCTTAGATTCAACATCATCACTTGTACTATCAAGACACCCATCCGACGACCTTTACCTTGTACCAGCCACAAGACACCTCTTGGTTCACAAAGCCCGCGAAAGCATCTCAGGCTCTCCCACATACCGTCGAAGCAAACGATAACGCCAAGGCAACGAAGAAACATTCGGCGTACGAGCGAAGGAAAGTGGGTGAACATGTGCGAGTGGGGTCCATGTCTGACATGGGGATGACGGGCTTCTGGTGTCTGTGTTGAGAGTACACCGCATTGAGGTATGTTTCATATGATCTTTCGCCTTTGGGGTGTGAATCGACACGCTAATTTTTTTTTTCTCTTTAATCAGATTATCCGTGAATGTGAACTGTGTATCTG
Source organism: Psilocybe mexicana (assembly GCA_019721455.1). Lineage (NCBI taxonomy): Eukaryota > Fungi > Basidiomycota > Agaricomycetes > Agaricales > Agrocybaceae > Psilocybe > Psilocybe mexicana. The sequence continues at coordinate 3,554 of JAIFHD010001662.1, forward strand.
TGGACCCGAACGACACGAAATCACCCATCGCGTCTTTGCAACGCCGCTTTCGCAGTTTCGGAGCCACGGTTTATCATCAATTTCAGGGCCTATCCGACGAGTTCGCTCCACCACACCACTCCACCCCTTCCTCGATCTTCGCCCTTCTCTTTCTTCTTCTTCGTCCACAGCATCAACTTCACCGCCCGATCATTCGAGTTGAAACCCACACCTGAACCATCCAGTTATACCGCCAGCGACACCAGCCCACCGTGCCAAACACTTCTCAACCCAGGATACCCGGAAAGCTTCTGTGAGCTCAGGTTGTGCACATGCTCGGCAAGTTTCGTCGTCGAACATCGGCAGTGGCGCCAGGGAAGGTTCACGTTCCATCCGAAGAAACGAAATGAACGTGCAGGGAGACTTTGTTCCACGGCCTACGAACACATCCCGTCGCCTTTGAAAAAAGAATAGGTCGCTGAGGGTGGAGAGCAAGAGGAACCTTCTGTGTCAGCTGGGAGAGGGAGTGATACGTCTGCAACAGGAGGAGGGGAAGAACTGGGAGTCCAAGCACACGACGTTGCTGATTGCCTCAGTCTGTCAATCGCACGTTCTTTTTCTTCTTTTTCCATTTTTCTCATTCTTTTACTCAACGCTCCTTTTAACAGCCATCGATTCATCCGCGTGGGCCCACCATCTCCACCATCATCCTCGCCCAACTCACCTTCCGTGTCGGCTGGAAGTGAGAACCATATGGGAGCAAAACGAGGCGGAGGGATACGACAATTTTTCATTTCACGTTGCCTGAGAAGAAGAAAGACACGGTGCCGATGATCTGCTTCGATTGGCAAGTAGTACGTTTTTCTTATTTCTCTTTTTATGTTTCTTCTTTTTTCAATATTGGGGTGATATGTTCAAGATGACGGATCGAATCATTGGTTTAGTGTGGGATCCTTGAACCCACACTTTCATCGAGCACGGACTACGTTCATCCACCTGCCCAGTGCCCCCACGACAGCCACAATCAACACCTCAATCGAGAACCCAAAACACGTCAGTTTGGGATATGAATCTGCTCTCGGCTGCAACCACTTCGACATCCACTCACCTTCCTCGATAAACCTCTAAATCAAGTGAAACAATGAGAAGAAGCGGGTCGATGCCGATGTTCTGGGAAGTACTTAGGAACTCCTCGGAAAATTAGTCTCGAATGGCGTATAGATAGTTAACTAGTTGCTATAATCTCAGCCATTTTGTTCATGAATAACACCTATTTGGTTTTGTTTCTTGACATGGTGGCTGTGTTCAGCGGCGAGTTTGAACGGCCTCGTGGGGAAAGCCTGACATAGCTCTCTTGTCATTGCTCTCACCAGCGCTCTCACCATCGACATGACTGACGGACATCCGCAGACACCCAAAGGACCCTCAAAGGCATTTCTTGGCCTCGGAAAAGGTTGGCTGAAGAAGAAGCTTAGCAGGCCCCCTAGTCGGTCGAGTTCCCCCCAGCCTTCAGCTTCGGCCGCTTCTCAAGCTGCACAAGAGAATCTGATTAGAGATTCATCGTCGATTCAACACGCTATTGTATCGTCGGGGCTTCAAGCGACAGTCCCCGTCACTGGAACTACAGCTATTCCAACCCAGCAAGGTGTGTTACTTGTATTGTTGTCGATTTGATAGACCACTCAACCTAGCATGTAGATGATCACAGATCAGCCCTGGCATCAAGACCGCAGCCGCCTCTCTCAAATTCCGCCTTATGTGGATCCGGAGTGACTCAAGGTTCGTCACTGTTAAAACATGTTGTACTCGCTATATTGATTGGCATTCATAGATCAACAAAACACCCCGACTCAAGATGCCGCAACTGGTCCAGAAAAATCCACCACTCGTGCTCTATCTACTGCAAAGGACGTCGCTTCGGCCACGTGGAGCTTCACAGAGATGCTCCTCAAGAGGCTCCCCGACGCCATCGATGCAAATCCAGTCAAGGTAGCTTTTGGCATTGTGAAGATCGTCCTCCAGATACGAGACGTGCGTTGGTTTTCTTCACAATCTTTACCTGACTCACAATGGACACTAGGAGGTGAAGGGAAATATCGATGCGGTCGACCAACGGATCCTATCCATCGTGGATCAACTTCATATTGTGGACCAAGCTCTGGTTGGGTGGGAACCGAATAACACGGCTGAAAAGCAAGGGATAGAACGATATCAAATGTAAGCATGCTCTAGGCCTTTTTCTTCATTCCGAGACTTAGGAGTCAATGATCGCTAGGATTCTGAAGAATGAATGGACGAAGTTACTCGAACTCAAGCAGCATTCGCTTATCAGAAAGATCGCAGTTCATGAGGAGGATAAGGGAAAGATTGCAGATATTTTTGAACGTATCAATCAAGCCAGAGAGCAACTAGTGGTGCGTATTCATGTGTCATTGTTATTCTTCTTTTGTTTCATTACTCATCCCATCTATTTAGCTTGTGACTGGTCTCAGAATCCACAAGACCATACTCGCAATCCAAGAGGATCTCTTGGTGTGTAATTCCGCGGTTTCTATTTCATTTTAAACTCATTCTTTCGAAAGATATTACTGCTGAAACACCTCGAACCTTCACATGCTGCCGACCATAAATACGAACCGGAGGGTGAACAACGGCAATTGCTGCGTCGGGTAGTCTGCACGCCCGGGACGCGTGTCCGTATACTAGGCGACATCAGGACTTGGGCGAACGACGCTTCCTCGGAAAACCACCCAGTCTACTGGCTCTCAGGCCAGGGCGGTTCCGGGAAGAGTACCATCGCCAACACCATCGCCCGCCGTTTCGAGTTTGCTGGGGATGCAGACGACACGATCGTTTTAGGGGCCAACTTCTTTTGCTCGCGCCAACTTGTGGAAACGAGATCGGCAACCCGCATCATCCGTACCATCGTATACCAACTCGCCCTCAAATCTAAGGCATTCGCAGACGCACTGCGTGCTTGTGGGGTGTTTGACGCCATACATCAAAGTGTTCGCGCCCAGCTCGAGGGTCTCCTCATTGAGCCCTGGAAGATGGCTAAATCCACAGATCAGTCATGGTCACCTCGTTTTCTTGTCATCATCGACGCCCTTGACGAGATTGACGGAGCGGGCGGTTCGGAGTTTTTGCGTGACCTCCTTGAAGTCATCAACAAAAATCGCTTACCCGGACTCAAGTTTTTCGTTACCAGTCGAGCCGACCCGCATTTAGTCACTCGTTTTCAGTCCTTCGAGGACAAGCAGTTCTGTCGTCTCGAACAAGTGCCAATGGAAGAAGCAGGGACTGACATTTTGACATACCTGAACACCAATCTCGCGCACTCTGTGGGCCATGCGGAAATCAAGAAAGTTGCGGTCCAGGCGGCCGGATTATTTATCTATGCCGCCACAATTGTGAAGTATGTGGAAGGATATGCATCAGCGGAGCACGAGGAACGCCTGAGTTCGCTTTTTGTCTCTGACTCGGGAAATATGGAGGAGACGTTGCTTGACCGTTTATATCGCCAAATCCTGCTGGAAGCTCAGGACCGTTTCAGGAGTAAACACTACCTCAATATCCTGTACACATTTCTCTGTAGTGCGGAGCGTACATCAACATCTGTGGTCGCCGAACTTCTATTCCCTCCCAACAAGACCAACCCTGCCCTTTCCCACATCGAAATTGCCAATGGTGTTCTTGAAAGCCTTCATGCTGTGCTCTACGTTGAAAATGATAAAGTTCTCTCATACCACAAATCCTTTACCGACTTCATGTTCGACCCCAACAGGGCAAGGGAATTTTGGTGTGATCAAGCAAAACATCATCATCTCCTCGCCAACTCCTGCTTCCGTGTCATGAAGGGGTTGAAATTCAACATCGCAAATATTGAATCTTCATTTATCCTTGATTGCAACAATTCTGCACTTCGAGAGGCGGTCAAGCAGAATATCAGTCCTGTCTTGAGTTATTCCTGCCGAAACTGGGATTTCCATCTCTCTGCTGTTGCACCTACAGATGCTGCTGTCCCTTTTGTTACTTTGTCAGAATTCCTCAAGCTTCATGTGTTGTTCTGGATGGAGGCCATGAACCTCCTGGCATTGCGTGGTATGTGTGATCAAATGCTTCGTACAGCATATGAGTGGGTTGCCAAGACCAATGTAAGTATCTTTCTACCTGCAGTTATAACCCACTTGACTAATGTGATGTTTATCTGCTGTAATATTAGTCAGACAAGTCACAGTTAGTGGAATGCCTTATGGAGGCACGATCATTTGCTATCTATTTCAGTGGGAGTGGTGCTTCATCATCAACACCACACCTCTACATATCTGCACTGGCAACCTGGCCACGGAATGCAGATCCTTGTCAGAGTTGGAAGAGCCACTTTCCAAGGATTCCCCACTTCACTAATGCTGCGCTTGGTGGCACAGTACTGATGACAGTCGATGTGGGTGCAGGGGTAATAGCAGTTGCATTTTCACCAGATGGCAAACACATTGTCTCTGGCTCTCAAGACAAGTCAGTGCGAGTCTGGGATGCATCCACAGGACACCAGTTGAAGGAGCTCAAGGGCCACACAAATTGGGTCACATCAGTTGCATTTTCACCAGATGGCAAACACATTGTCTCTGGCTCGTGGGACAAGTCACTGAAGTCAGTGCAGGTCTGGGATGCATCCACAGGCCACCAGTTGAAGGAGCTTGAGGGCCACACAAATTGGGTCACATCAGTTGCATTTTCACCAGATGGCAAACACATTGTCTCTGGCTCTCATGACATGTCTGTGCGGGTCTGGGATGCATCCACAGGCCACCAGTTGAAGGAGCTCAAGGGCCACACAAGTGTGGTCACATCAGTTGCATTTTCACCAGATGGCAAACACATTGCCTCTGGCTCGTGGGACAAGTCAGTGCGAGTCTGGGATGCATCCACAGGAGGCCAGTTGAAGGAGCTCAAGGGCCATACAGATTTGGTCACATCAGTTGCATTTTCACCAGATGGCAAACACATTGTCTCTGGCTCTCATGACCAGTCAGTGCGAGTCTGGGATGCATCCACAGGCCACCAGTTGAAGGAGCTTGAGGGCCACACACAGTCCGTCACATCAGTTGCATTTTCACCAGATGGCAAACACATTGTCTCTGGCTCTTATGATGACACAGTGCGGGTCTGGGATGCATCCACAGGTGACCAGTTGAAAGAGCTCAAGGGCCACACACAGTCAGTCACATCAGTTGCATTTTCACCAGATGGCAAACACATTGCCTCTGGCTCTCATGACAAGTCAGTGCGAGTCTGGGATGCATCTACAGGCCACCAGTCAAAGGAGCCCAAGGGCCACACAGATTCAGTCATATCGGTTGCATTTTCCCCAGATGGCAAACACATTGTCTCTGGCTCACATGACAAGTCAGTGCAGGTGTGGGATGCATTTATGGGCCTGGGTGAAAATTCAACAGAAGTGTTGTCTTTGGGGTCCTATATTTGGGAGAGCAAAGGCAACCAACACACAGGATGGCTCCTTTCCCCTAACATTCCCGTCCGCCTCATGTTTGTGCCCCCTCAGGCACTCCTACCAGACTCTTCAAATATTCTCACCATACCACACTCTGCTCGTTCCTATGTTGACTTTACTAATGCCGCTATTGGACCCTATTGGAAGGAGTGTTACAAACCACTGTGACATTAATTTGTAGTTCGAGTCGTCTCGTCTGTTATCTCCAACAAACATGTAATTTGAAATATCTCCAAAATATCTCGTGAATATCAAAGACTGGTTCACACCTCTATTTCTGCTACTGCTGAACATCATTAAAAGGTTTTCCTCTCTATCATTATGTTTGAGGATTTGTGGAAAGTAAGTACTAAGTAATGGTTATTTGTAAACCTGTGAACAAGTTGGAGTTTGGGACTTTGGATCGCGAGACGTGAACCTAGAATGTTTGAGAGAGCGCTAGCTCAAGCTTCATGAACGCAAACATGTTGAATGTTTGAACCTCGAGGTCGAAGAAATGCCATTGACGCACCTTCATCCCGCATCTGTAATATGTATCCGCCGTCTGCATCTTCAAAGAAAAAAAGAAAAACAAAAGAAAGATGACGGTCATGCGAGCTCACTGACACTGGTCACCGTGACTGCTTCCGAACAGAAACAAAGGGGCTGAGTTGATTTCGTGGGTACAGGACCGGGTTCGACGTAATGGATTTTCTGAGGAGGAGATGTCAAGCGGAGTTGCGTGAGGAGGAGGGGAAACATTTTCGTTGGTGGTGGTGTGGACGACGATGGTTGACATTGACACTGACCCTGGCGTGGCGTGGCAACATGGCTGCTGTTGATCAATGAAGGTATCTGGAATCAAAAGAGGTCGAGGGTCAACCGGTCAAGACGAAAAGAGAAACAGATGAATGACAGGGAGGAGACATCGGGCGATTCAAAAAAGCGAGGATGGATGGATGAAGGGTGTTCGTGTTCACTAGCTTACAACACCTCCTCTAATAGAGAGGGGACAGGGATAGTTGTATTCTATATCGAATATATACGGCGGGTTGGAGGGATGAGGGATGGATAAAGGATTATTTAAATAAGGATGGACGGACGGATTAGGGTAGATGGGTAAGATGAGTCCTCGATAGATAAATTATTCTTCCTTCTTTCCAACACGCTTCTCGGCCTCTGCGATGGCGGCTGCGTCGGTTTGT
>JAIFHD010001666.1:0-27695 GCA_019721455.1 Psilocybe mexicana
ACTTATTCCCCTCCTTCGAGCCCCACGACGGACTACGAGAAAAGGTTGAGTGACGAGTTTTCTAATGCGACTATCGAATGAGGTCTGGCCCGGGATGGGATTGATGGATTTGGATTTGTATAAGAACGTGTAATTATTCTACGTCGTCCTATGAGCTATGTGATGTATATCTTCCTAATTTGAAGTGTTCAACGCCCTAATTTTCCCTCAATTATTTATTGCCGATTTAGAATCGATTTCTGGCTGCAAGTATGTAGAACTGAGAGAGAACTGTGGAAGCTCCTTCAAACTACTGCCCTGAAACTCAGAATATCAACGTGTTTACATTATGAGAGACGGATTGTGAAAAAATAACCGTGAAAATAGGCGCTTTCTGAAATCAATGCTATGGTAACCTGATCATAATGTAAGTCCAGTGTACATCATGTTCCAACAAGGTCCAGAGTCTTGGATTAAGAACTGAAGGTGCCGGCAGGTTACTATACATATTCAATACATTGTTCGATACATCTTTTCGAAGAGATTACAACATGTATTTAACATCAGAATCGGCAAGGTTTCGAGGGAGATATGGACTGCAGAAGATCCCTGATGGAAGGTTGCACACTTTCAACGGGGTCAATTATTTCGCAAACGGCAATAGGAAAGGCGACGTGAAGTGTTCTTCCTAATTACAATGATAGCATGTTTCCATGAATGTGTTGCTTGATATAATAGGTATGGAACCATGATTGATAATTTGGCGCGGACTGAATCAATCGTATTCCATGGTCAATCGGTGAGTAAGAAAATATTGAGAGCTGTCCCTTACCTTGAGGATGGTCCGCGTCTTGGCCTTCTGATACGCCTCGAAAATCTCAAGCTTCGTCTTATCCTGACCAGCCACAGGTGCCGAGGCCGCCTGCGTGTAAGCTTTAAGCTTTGAGGCAACCTCCTTGATGTCTTCAAGGGAGTAGACCCGTCTAGAACCTTGAGTAGGAATGGGTGATCGGAAAGATACTAGTAATAAAAATGGTTGGCCTAGCTTGGGAGGAAAACTCATGACAATCAGGCTTACTCAGCATGGTAGTGTATGGAACCAGTTCCAAAACTTCAACAGGATATTCGGGATAGCTATTCTCAAATATCTCTCGGTTAACAAGGCTGCGAGATTGCGATTGTCAAACCATGATTGCATGGACGAATAATAGAAAAGTCTCTCACCTTTTCTTCCTGCACGATGAACACAGGCGGCGTAGAATAAAAAAATCAACAATCTGAACATCGGGTTCTCCGCAAGTCTAGTTAGAGCTTGCTCGTTGAGTTGCCATTCCGCAATAATAACGAGAAGAACCCGACCTGACATCGCGGCAAAAAGAGCAAGGCTGCCCATGCCGACTCAGATAGGTGACTAGGACCATCTGGAGCACCGATCCGTTCCCTCGACCTACGCCACACGGTCGAGTTCTTAAGGAGAAGGTGTTCCCTAAACCGCCTACTAACCCGTGAAACCAAAATGAGGTCCCTTGGATGGAGATGCGACAGAACCTGGCACAACATCAGTCGAAAATCGGGCAAATGTCTACGATTCGACACACTGACCTCCTGGAAGACATCCAAAGGCAAGGCGAGAAGTGGACTGAGGTCAAGTGGTTCCCCATTCTCCTCACCAGCCTCTTGTGGCGATTCTGGATCACTGGGATCAGGGGCCCCTTGAGCGCGTCCCTCTGTTCTAACTTTGGGAGGTCCCTTTGCCTTTTTCGTCGGTGGCTTGACTGATACCGATGGCTTGGCCTTGATTCGTTCACTTGCCCGAGTTCCCTGTCTTGGGGCCATAGATGGGACCTCCAATTATGTTGGAAAACTGGTAAGACGAGTCGCCGGCGCCTCTGTTCTGAACCCCAGGCGCACTACGTTGGCTCCGAAGTTTGGGTTTGTGCTTGGCTTGAACTTTGAATTTGAAGTTTGAAGCTTGAAGCTTGAAGCTTGAAGTCTCGACTCTCGAACTCGAAACTCCTTCGTGATTGCTGTACTTACTTCAACTTGTTGAAATGCTTCCACGGTTTGTTCAATTGTAACCCTAAAATAGGACCTATCTGGATCGGCCCGGTTGACCCACATCCGGGTGCACGTGACCCAATCGCCTATCGTTGAGACACTCGAGGAACTTTTGGAAGAACTCCTCCACCATCGACTTCGAGTCCTCAAATATATCTTCGCTTGATGCACTATCTTCCAAGGCTTTGCTTGAGTAATGGCGCAACCTACTAGAAGGGCAAAACTTTCTGCGTGTTCCAAGCTTGAAGAATTCGTGGATCTCGAGGGAAAGAGTTCAGAGGAGGACGGATATGACGGAGGATATGACGGAGAAACAAACGAAGAGGAAGCTTCTACTAGGGAGGACACCCAGTCCATTGGTAATAGTATGACTCTCTCTGTGCGCATTTCTTGTTTATATTGATGAAATCATTTGTTCTACACGCTAGCTCGAAAAGAAAGTAACCTTGCGCCTGCCAAGAAACGGGCAAAAAAAGGTGCAAAAAACACATTACGAGCTAAGAAGGCTGTTCGACATCGGAAGGATCTCAGTCTCCTACCAATGATGCCTTTGGATATCCTCTTTGAGGCAAGTAGACCTGTCCGGAATATTACATTCGCCAGAAGATGACTAACACATGCTCGAATCCGACAGATCTTTGCTTTACTCCATCCAAAGGACATGGTAACACTCTCCAGGACAAGCAAACTTTTCAGACAGACTGTTCTGTCCAAGAATGCAATCACAATCTGGAAGCGAGTTCTCAAAAATTCAGACTTACCCGAATGTCCAACTTATCTGACGGAACCCAAGTGGGCGGCACTCGTTTTTGGGAATACATGCCAGGTGTGTCTCAGTCTCAGTCTCTTCATTTTTCTGACGGTCATATCTTGCCACGTTACAGATCTGTAATGCCACGAACATCCAGAAAGTTGACTTCGGTCTGAGACGTCGGGTCTGCACAGGTTGCAAGAGGAAAAAGTAAGTCGTCTATCACTATCCACATCGTCGCCAGACTCATGATAGATAATCTTGATTAGTTTGGTTGCTGAAGTTAAACTCAAGCACGAATACCCAGAGCTCGAAGAATCCGTCTTGGACATGATTCCTCACACTAATGGTGACAAATAATAGACCCTACTTTCCTTGGCTTGCGCTGAATGATGTTGTTCAGTGGGTGGATGGGCCGACGGGCATGCGACCAAGAGCCGATTTTTTTGGCGCGACGATATCGATGACATGGTGAAAAAACTTGCAGAACATCAACACGGGGTTCACATGGGACGTCCGAATGCACGCAAGAAACTTCAGGAGTTCATCAGCCAGCAAAAGGACCTCGTCAAAGAGGTTTTATCAGTTAGTTTCTGATCCTCAATCTTCTCATCATATGTGCTCAATGCATTTTTGAATATAGAATGTTAACAAGCATCAAAGTTACATGAACAGCGTTATCGAAGAACGGGAGCTAGCCGGGCTTGAGGTCATGACCCGCCGTGGAAATGCGTATGTCTTGGTGTGTCTCGTCAAAGACATAGATGACCTGACTTTTGTCTCGGCGTACAGTATCCGACAACGATTTGTTGATTTAGGGCTCGGATATACCGAGAGTGATGTCGACGCTTGTCGCTCCCACGAAGAATTCACGCAGAGGAGGGACCTGTCGGAACGAAGTATGTTAACTTTGTTATCCTCGTATTTCTTGAACAACTTAACAATCCTCTATATATATCTCAGTTTGGATTCGTATCCGACCTCTCCTAGAGCCACTAGTTCGAGAGAAGAAGATATTCCGACTCATAGCAGAGTCAGGGAGGCTCAGAGCAACCCGTCGAACGATCGTCGAGAGGCTCTACGACGAATATAAACGGACCATCAGACCTTCTCAATGGCTACATCTCCCTCGGACGTACCGAATATGCCAGTTCCCCCCTTTCGCAAAGGTTATCAACCTGCCGGACAATGCGCCGCCAGTCACACCGGAAAGCTTTGACGAAGCCATGCAAGCATTACCTCAACTGCTCTCGAAACACACTAACAGAAAGATGGCTTCACGCGTGCGAAAGCTCCCAGCGTCAGCCAATAGCTTTGAATATACTGGCTCGCGTTCGATAGACCGGCTTGATTTAGCAACGTCAGTATTTCGGTGCCGTTCCAACACAACGTTGGGCACCATCGTGGTCGGTACAGAGGGACACATGATCCATACGTGTATGAGCCAAGGCCATGGACTTCCGGGCTATTGGTACTGGCCAAGCGAAGGGGGCGAATGCCTTTCTTTCAGCACAGAGGGTTCTGAAAATGCCCGGTTGCTTGTCGGTCTTGCTGGTCTCGACGCAAACACTGCCACAGTGTCAGATATGGACCAATGCGGTGTTCGGTTCTCTTGCTCATCTTGTCCTGTCCACGACTTGGATGGTGTATCCATGCGGTTCGGGTACTCGTGGCGTGCGGCGGTGAGTGCTTATTCCTGTAGGCCTTCATCAAATTCTCAACCATTGCTACCTGTTAGATTCTTCATGCGTTACGCAACGACCACAGTGCTCCAGGGTGTTCATGGGGGGTCCTTTCTAATATCGATACTGCATCAATGAAACTAGTCGAAGATCGCGACCTTGAAGCCAGACACGTTATCGCTCGGTGGACATGTAATCAATGCCCTCATAACCTGAATCGACGCCAAGCTCGCTCCGTCATCGTCGAGCATCTACGAGACGTGTATGTGTCCACTGTTTTCTTGTTGTCCATTTTGATCGTCGCTTACGAGGATTTGCAATTATTAGACACCAAATATCAACACCAAACGAGCCAGAGGATCTCTTTTTTTATGATAGGCAGCTGTCTGGCCCAGCGAAAGTGCTGTTTCGCGTCGACCGCCCGCGCTCCGTCAAACGAGTTTCTTGAATTTCGCACCTTCTTCAAGCCAAGTGAGAGAGGCAAATGGATCTAACGAAGAAACAAGCGAGAAAAAGGGTTTGTAATAGACTCGACTTTGTTGGAACTCTACATGGGACATTCTTGTTTTTCATGATATTCGACTATTAACAAGCGCTCGACATCTTGGGACTATCGTACCTATTCCTCGGAATCGGAATCGGAATCGCCATTGGAGTCGCTAGTATTGAGATCGGAATAAAACCACCAATACGCCCTGGTCATTTTCCCAGCTGCGACCTTGGCTCTGAATTCTTCAATTTCGGCGATAAGGATGGGGCCTATCCGTTTCCAGACTAATATTGCAAAATCGGAGGTGAGACGTGCCAAGTTCAGCGATAGTCAAACGGCCACGTACTGCTATCGGTGAGCGGTGTCGGCTGGATGTAATATTTGTATCGAACATCAGCACCCATCGAACTGGGACGCCTCAACGACACTTCTACACCCGTGTATCCCGCGTCGCCCAACCTCTTCTTGATACTGATGAGATTGTGAATCTCTTGCGACATCCATCAGTTAGAAAATATACTTACTCTTTTCTGCGTTGTCGAATGATCGAGGCCTTCAAATCTCGACGTTGCTCAGTGGTGGACTTGACCCAGGCTTCGTAAACGGCCAGGTTCTGTGAAAATTGCGGATCCTATCAATGGTGCATTCACATAATAGAAGTGTATATCTTTACCGTGAGCCTATTGCGAATCATCGCGTCTTGCTTCTCTCTGAACTTGACCAACGCAGACCGCGTGTACCGTGAAATCTTGCGGGCGACGCGCTCGACGTCTGGCCCATAGACGTATCTTCTTTTCCACTTCTCTTTGTCGACCCACGCTGGCTTCATTCCAGGACGGACTAGTTTAAACTTTCAGTTGAAGTTGGAAATTAATGTGTTAAGAGAGAAGGCGTACCTTGGGCTGAGGTTGTGTAGGGAACAAGGTTAAACATCTCCTTGTCGAGTTTACGATAAACTGTCTGGAATTTGGGAAACTGGAAGAGCCTAATGGTTCATGTCATCTAAATCGCGTAATAAAAAAGAGTTGTTCAGAAATAAACTGACTTTGCGATTCGACATTTTCTACACAGACGTCGTCGAAGAAGAAAATCGATCTTTTGGATATTTTTCGCGTCACATCCCTATGATTCAAAATGTTTAATGAGCCGCTGAATGTCACTGAATCCAGAGACTGATGCACGGTACCTGACAATTGGTGATGAAAAGGAGAGTCGCCCAGCCCAAGGGTTTCAAATCGGCGGGACATGCCGGGGCACCGCATACTCTGAAAGCCCTCTTCCAAGTCCCGGCTGTACACGGAGCCAGGAGTGTCTCTCTGAAAGCTTTGCTCGCCCTTGAGATGTTGACTAGATCTCTGGGATGGAGGTGGCCGAAAATCTAGATATGCGGATTAGAATTTAGGAAGTGAAAGCGAGAGTGATTCAGCTCTGAGCTCACCTCTAACAAGATATCGAGAGGAACCTCTGGTAAAGCGCTCAGACTTTTCTTGGACTTGCGAGGTGGCCTTTTAGGCGATGGCGCTATCACCGTTGCTGGCTGAGCATGTCTTCCACGTTCTTTGACAATGAAAGGAGTTGTATAAGGGAGCTTCAAATTGAGAAGGATAAAGTATATTACCGTTGCCAGACTCCTTCTTAACTCTCGAGACATTGTAGACCTGGTCGCAGCAATGGCCACAATCATCTTCCTCTTCCTCTGTGTCCATCTCATCGTACGAGGATTCGCTGCTCTCGTCTTCGTCTGTGTACATAGTGGTCGATGTCAGAGTTGTCAGAAATTGTGAAGGTCAGAAAGGAGACTCATGGATTGCTCGTGGACCAATATCTCAGACTTCGTCACAATTGGAACAATGTTGGCACATGACTAGAGGCTGACTTGGAAGTTGGGGGCTATGAATCGATGACCCATTGACGTTGTGCCAGTTGCGTTGAGGCCTTGAGGTTGAGGCCTTGAGGCCTTGAATGTTGAATATTGAGGCCTTGCGGCGTCTAATCCAGCGGCGTGCTAGCAAGTTAAAGTAAGTATACCGGCAGTGGTGGGTTGACCTTCTTGACCCGACCGAAAGGGCCTGACCTGAAAAATGGGTCCCAGCGCAGCTAAATATCAAGCTAACGAGTATAAATGTATCAAGCATAAAAAATTAGATACATGTACACGATGAAAGTCCAAAGCAATAGAAACATGAAATATACAATTTCCCAACTCAACGTTCAACCATCCTCAGTTTTTTCAATGTTTAGATTTGCGGCCGATCGGCCCGACACATCCGGTCATTGATGGAGGATTATTTTCAATTTCAAATGTGTTTTGTTCTAAGCCTCAATATCGATACCACCACTCCAACTCAGGAGGCCTCTGAGCGCGTTCTGGATGCCCAAAGTTACAAAATCCAAGGATTCTCGGGCTTCAGATGACTCGGACCTCTTCATATTCAACTATGACGGCAAACGCGTCCTTGTAAAACGGTCGCGAATACGATGTTATTTGGTAAGTTTGTCGATATCTTTGAATGTATCCAAGACCTCACTGCGAAAGTACTTTCAAGGATGCAGTACGAACGTGCCGTGCCCTCTTTCCGAATATTCCAGGGGGTGATACGATCATTTTTAACACGAAAAACCTTGCCATCTGCGAGAATGAAATGGCTATGATCTCGGAGGATGCTTGGGATGTGACTATCGGGCAGTTGAGCTCCGTGGTCGTTACAGTGGAACGGCCGAAGGTCACTGTCGCTGGGGATAATTCAAAGGGTACGTTCACTCCTGATCCTGTACCACTTCAGTGGTAGTATCTCACGTATCTCACCTTCGAAAGTGCCGGACGATGAGAAGATTTCTCTGGAGGTGCTCGCTCACAGTGGAATTACTTTCAACCTGCGCGCATCGCGTTCTACGAGGATTTCGCGATTGTACGAAACTATAGCATCGAGGGTCGGCATTGAGCCCAGGGTCCTCAAACTTGTTCACGCCGGTCGTCGCTTAGAACGGGATAGAACCCTTGAAAGCTACAACATCCACAACGGATCGAGTATATACTGCGCAGTTGAACAATTCGGGGGGAAACCAGTTATCTATCTCTCCTCCCCAACACCCATAACTGCATATGTGAAACTCTCTCTTGCTGCGCAATGGGATTTCTCAGCAATCTACCCTGTTGTCCCTATCGAACCTCGTACCAACACAACCAACCAAGAGGTCTGCTGGGAAGTAGAAGTACACCCAAATGGAGACCTTACAGAGTTGACGACTGGTCTTGATGTCGCGTACCTGTTTTGGGAGGCACAGTGAGTCACTCTAGCTCAATTTCATCTTGGATTCAGGCTGATCAAAAATCAGTACAAATATGACAACCACTCCTTCAAACACGGCTGCTCCCAGCCCACAGTCATCTTCACCTCCGCTTCCATCCTCAAAGACGAACATGGAAGAGGTGTTCTATCCGAACAACACAAATCTGACCGAGGCGGACTCGGTTGTCCTTCCCGTCGACAAGATTACCCCATACCTTGACAAAGCGCTTGCTGCTCTGTGCCTCCACACTGAGGCTCGCACATCTTTTATCACGTAGGTTCATAACCTTCTCAAATGCTACCAGACGATATTGAACTTGCCTCCAGATACTGGCTTCCTTCTCTCCTCAAACACAAACACGTAGCTCTGCGTTTTGTATCACAGAAAGCATACGAACATGCAGCGCCCCTCGCTGTGTCTCCCGCCCCCGATGTCGTCACCCGAATATTCATGGTCTTCAAGGGTATCGCAGAAGACGAGTTGGACCAATGGTCTGCTGCCGTTCACAGGGCATCCACTGACGTGCAGATGTGGAAAAAAATCGTTGGAGTGGATTCCGAGCGTGCACATGATGCGACATTGTTCAGGGTGTTGGAATGGGGAGGGATGGAGGTTCTCCCGAATCTTCAATGATATTTTATCTGTATCTATCGTTATCTATTTTTCGGACCGACAAAAGTCTGTACGGTATGTGTAGTTTGATTGGACAAAAAGTTAAAAGCCCTGATTTTCTGCACAGTGTCCGAAAAGCGAATCGGAGTTTAGACAGTCGGCCGGCGCCAGAAAGTTGTTGTCTCAGAATTATCGCCCACTCGCCCATTTCTCTTCCTCTTCCTTATAACCTTGTCGAACAATGTCAGCATCAGGTACTACGTTGGCGAATGACACGGAGATCCTTCGTCTCAAGGAAGAAGTTGAAATATTGACCCGGGACCGCGATCGACTCCGACGAGAAAGCGATAACTACAGGCAAATCGCGAACCGCGCCGAGGATGAAACAGAGAAGCGAAGGATCGCTTACTTGGAGCTCGAGGCCAAGTACGAAGAGGAAAGGAAGAGCAGGTTTGCATTGGTGAGAGTGTGTTTGGTCCTCGATGGGTATGTGTTGTTGATGTGTCGTGGTTTAGGAGATGACTTTGGCACGCACGCATACACCTGAACCTGCAGTCGCCAATGCGGAACGACGACTCGTGGATGCTGGAGTGGGTACCACCGGTGATGCTCCTACTAAGGAATACCAACCAACTCGCGGTCAATCCATGGACATAAATGCTTGTGAGGGGACAGAGGTACTGTACCTATATTACTTTCCCCTATCGTAGTCTCCTGACTAACGTTGAACAAATTGATACAGAGGTCTAGAAACGTACTTCCAAAGGACAGAACCCCGCACGAGAATCAGGTAATAGATGGACTTCAATTTAATTGGTCCTCCAAATTTCTAACGCTTTATATGTGTAGGGAAAGCATAAAAGTGTCGAGGCTTGCCTGCCGCATACACTCTCTGCAGCATCTCCGACTCCCGCTCCGAGCACTGTAAGTAACTCGTGCTTTAATACTACTCCACCTCCTGCCAGTGCGGTTGCTTCCGTTTTGCCTCCCAAACCCAAACCCATTTGTGCACCCCCTCCTCCGGTCAACTCCAATGAACAGATCGGGGAGAAGTCTGGCAGGTCGTCATTCTCAGTGGCGGCAGGTATGAGGCCGAACCCATTCGCCCGCTACAGGCAGAATCCTGGCGATATATCCAGGTATCTAACCGACACAACCAACCTCCCTGTCAATCCACCACCTCAACCTCTTTCGATCTCCCGAAGAGCCCTGACAAGGACGTACGGCCTTCCTGGGATGGGTTTCCTATGGGCATCAAAGGACAAAAACTACAAGTTCCTTCTGCCGACGTACGAAGAAAATCCGAATATGCCACGTGTTCCTGGCGCGCCTGGCCTTCTTCTGAGTTGTCGATCGGAGATGACACAAAACGGTCCGTGGACGCTCTTCGTGAAGGTAGAAGGAGGGAACAAGCCAAGGTTGAATTATGCTGGGGAATACACGTGCCGTGTTGTTGGGAAGTTGACTGCACAGGAGTTCGCCAATCAATCGCAAGCGGTGAGTCTGATGAGTTTTATAGAGACGCAAAGTACTGAGGCACTCAATTAGGTGAAGGAGTCTTGGGGAGCAAAGATATCTGAGCATAAAAGACACCAAGTATACCGAGATATGCGCGCTCGCATTACCCTTCGAAAGCGTCTTGGATATGCACCCTCATCATTTCAAGTCTCCTACGAGTCAGACCTCATCAAGGCCAAAGGATACACGAGCGATCTAACTCGGCAAGATGTTATCTCAGCGCTTGAACGCGGGGATGAGGTAACAGTCATTCGACATCTTCAAATTGTCCTTGAG
Organism: Psilocybe mexicana; assembly: GCA_019721455.1. Classification (NCBI taxonomy): domain Eukaryota; kingdom Fungi; phylum Basidiomycota; class Agaricomycetes; order Agaricales; family Agrocybaceae; genus Psilocybe; species Psilocybe mexicana. The sequence continues at coordinate 10,658 of JAIFHD010001666.1, forward strand.
GCTCAACCACTTTTTCTCAGAAGCTCGATGTTATTAAATTGATCTGTGTCTCATACAATCATGGTCGCGCGAGGGCGTACGCGAAAGCACAAAATGAATACGAGGATTACATTATCGCGAATCCACCAAGAAAGCGCAAACGCGATTCATATGAGCCTGAAGAGTATCTTGGTCATTGCTGCTGCTGAGCATGGTTTGGCCGTGACACGATTAGTTGAAAAAATTCTTGAAAAATTCTTCTTTAGATTCTTCTACTATTAGACGTGCCCGCATCCCCGAACGCGATGGCATAATATTACTTCGTTCATGTTTATATAGTCCTACTTATGTGTAGAAAGGTGTATCGGTGTGTATTAGTACTTTCGCGAATTGTTATGTGTTATTCGATCTAAGCGGTAGTCGAGCGCCTGAGCGCCATCTGATTCGTCACAATCGCGTTACCACTGGCACGTGATCACAGAGTAATTTATTCTGTCACACAGGTGCTGTTCCGTTTTCTGTCTCCGACTCTCCGTTTCGTTTTCGTCTTTCTCTTCCCTCCCTTCTGCTCGGACCAACAACGGGTTCTTTGTTTCCTGTTGAAGATCTCGAAATATATCGTATATTTCCCCTATATCTCACAACTCATATCGAGACCGACGTCCGAGAGTGCTGGGGTCAACTTGTCACCAATGGCTATGGACGTGGCAGAAAACGATGAATACTTCTCCTCGGATGATACAGGTGGGTTTACAATAGCATATATCTATGTTTCGACTCAGAAATTATTGCTAGAGCCCTCACCTCCCCCGAAAAAGAAGGCGAAAGTTAAAACGTCGACTTCAAAGACAGTTGGCAGTCGTAAGAAAAAGAGCCTGGATCTTCTCCCGACGATGCCTCTTGACATCTTGTACGAGGTAAGGTTTTTATTTTTGTCTCTACGTAGACATGGACCTGAACTCATACATTTCTTGCGCTCGTATCAGGTCTTGGGACAACTCCATCCTCGCGATCTCGTCAGTCTATCCAAATCCAACAAGCTCTTTCGTGACACTTTGCTTTCGGATGGGATGAAGGTTGTCTGGAAGAGAGCTTTAGAGGAATACGGTGCTCCCGAATGCCCGAGTGATATGAAAGAACACAAGTGGGTGGAGTTCCTGTTTGTACCCCTATGTGAGGTGTGTTGGCGTCATTTTTCGTGTGAAAACGCTCACGCGCTGGAGACTCGGGCGCTCATAATCCTCTAGATTTGCGGCAAGAAAAATACGCATATAGCCGACTTCCTCCTCCGTCGCCGTCTTTGTACCGCATGCAGGAAATCCAAGTGAGTGTTGAACTGTAATTATGCAGAAGCGATTGATTGATAGAGACTTTTTACTAGCATTGTCCTGTTATCCAGGATCAAGAAAGAATTCCCGAAGGAAGTTCTCGCCCACCTTCCTTTTTCGACATCTGCACCCAGTAAGACGACCAACCCTTCATAAGTTTAGCATCCATGACCTACCACTCGTTATAGCCCACTTTTACATGTTAGGGGACCCAGAAAATCGTTCGGCTCGCCATTATTTCTTCAAACCTGATATCTACCCAATGGTTACCAAATTGGAAGAACTGAACCGCGGTGCACGTTCAGCCAAAGGGCGGGAGAGGCTCAAAATGTACAAAGAAACCAAGGTTAAAGCGATACGAGAAATGCAAACGGTCAGTTCACTCTTCAATCTATATCGAAAGCAATAACAAATGAGAATTTCCAGTCTGTGAATGTCAACCAGAAATGGCTCCTGAAAATGTTCGAACGCCGTCATGAAGATGACCATCTTCACTACCAAAGGCTAGTCAAAATAAGTATACAGCGAAGTAAAGAGTGAGCCTGCGGTAATGACCAGGGTTCAATGCTCCACTAACTTTTTATCTTATCCGATCAGTGTTAATTCAAAACTTGTCGAGTTGGGATACAGCAAAGAAGACATCGCCATTGTGAGAGGCCATGCCGAAGTCAAACGCGCCGTGGCCCTTAGTGACTCCAGTATGGATTTCAATCACTGCTTCCGAACTTTTATTTGATCTAACTGCTTTCTTTTCCTCGTCTCTAGTCTGGAAACGTATTCGACCAATCCTCGAAAAGGTGATTCATGACACTCTCCAGAAACGAGCCAGAGAAAGGCGGGCGGCTTTGCTGACCGCAAGGAGAGGTATCGTTGAAACCCTCTACAACACCCACAAAGCGTCCCTCCCTCCGAAGGAATGGAAGGATCTCCCTCGTGTTTTCGACCTATGCAAGCTCGATCCCTTTACGACATTGATCAACGCATCGTCAGAGACTGAAGTAGTCGCCAGCGACTTTGAACCTGCGATGAAGAACTTACCCGAAATCCTTCGCCAGTACAAGGAAACTAGGCTGGAGGCGTTTCGCTCTCAAGTTTCTTCATCCCCTGGCCTTTCCGCCGGAAAAGCCTCTAACAGTGATCAACGCAGTCCTGAAATTGACGTTCTTGATCTTGCCGTTACAGTCTTCCAATGTTGCCGAACTCATTACTTCCCTCATTCGAATACGTTTCCAATCATAGGCGTCGAAGATATCCTTTCGCATCACTGTGACACACACCGCGCGGGGCTACCCAACCCAACAAGTTATGGAGAAAGTAGTACGACTTGGTTTCTTTCAAGGGGCTCAGGAATGTCGCTATTCTACGAAGGCAGCAAGACGTTCAATCAGCTTGGTTCCGAGGTTTCCAAAATTCTGGTGGGCTTGGCAGGTTTAGACCCTCAAAATGCTCTCGCAACGGATATGGACAGAAAGAATCTTCGCTTTCATTGTGGCCAGTGCCAAAAGACCAAAGGTACACACACTGACAACAATCTTTCCTTTACCTGGCGAGCAGCGGTGAGTCCCGACATATATTCCGACAATAACATTCGCCAACGTTGTTCTATAGATTGGACATCATCTGGAAACGCATAAACCAACTAATGAAGAACACGTCATGCCTCAGATGATCTGGAGTGTGGTTCCAGAGATCGAGGCAGAAAGAATCAAGGAAGTGGAAATTGCGGATGGGGCATGGGAGAAGCCGATGTGGACTTGTGCGCACTGTACAACATTTGGAGAGGACTTCCAAACACGCCGTGCGATCATCGAACATGTCAAGGCTAAGTACGCGTATGATTGCATCCACATTGACGTTCTACTAATGTCTGTCTTTCTTTCCTTCTATTCGCATAGACATGATATTCCGGTGCCGAAGCAATTTGAAGACTTCATCGTTCTTAATCGGACTGAGCGTCAATACTTTACGCACCATTTCGCTGTTCATTTATAATAATTTCTGCTAGCTACCACAACGCCAAATACGCCAAGCCATAGTCCTGAATCTTCTCTTCAAAGAGCGTCGTTCTGCATCGAAGCGTTCCTGGGACCTGGCGACGTGATGAAAGCAGAGCACTGGGCCTGAATCAGCTCGGAGTTTTTTCGCGAACAGTCACATCACATGAACCAAATAACGCGTCTTAATTGAATTCGTTCACGCTGAGCCTCAGGCCTCAATGATCTGTGGCTATTTCGACATCAAGATAATTCGAACACACAACGTCTTGTTGCTTCTATGTTCACGCTCAGGGACTAACGAATTATATGTACATAATTCGTTTCAAATTGATTTCATATCAATAATTTCAACCTCCGCCCACTTCTTTCAACCGCTTTCAATCGTTTGCGACCCTTCCTCCTCCTTCACTCTTGTCTTCACCCAAATCGTTTTCGAATGCCCAAAGTAAATCAGAAATCCAACCGTACGACATCGACGATGTCCGACCTTTTCGTGTTCAAATACGGTTCGAAACGCGTAATGGCGAAACGACAACCGTGTTATCGAGTATGCCACACAACGGTCTGATATCAGTTTTGTGAATCTTATCGATTAATCTTCTCTAGACTGCAATTCAGACCTGTCAGTCCCTATTCCCCACGCTCAAAGATTGCAACATCACATTCAACACCAAGGACCTCGATGTCTGTGAAAATGAGATGACCGTGATCTCAGAGGAGTCTTGGAAGACTGCCATCACTCAGTTGAATTGTGTTGTGGTTATGGTTGAGGAGAAAGGAGATCCTACGCATGTAGTCGCTGCCTCAGGTGCGCTCATATGTTCCTTGTGTCGGCATCGGAAATGGTTACAAATTTTTCTGCGAACAGGTTCTGGGACTGGTGTACGCGATTCAGAAGAAAGGATCAAAATCTTTGTGATGCTCTCTGATGGGCGTTCATTCTGGTACAAGGTGCTACCTTCTTCTCCAATTTCAGAGCTTCTCCCCGAGTTCAGCGCACGATTCGGTGAATGTGGAAATGACTACAGATTTTTATTCGATGGATCCGTGCTGGAGCGTAACCGAACCTTCAAGTCCTATAATATCATGGACCATGACACGATAGACTGTATGAAAGACCAGGTTGGAGGAAAACCGGTCATCTATCTCTTCTCCCCCACGCTTAAGCAGGTGTCCGTCAAACTATCTCTTTCCCCGCAATGGGAGTTCTCTGCAATCTACCCCGTCGTTCCAGTCAAGCCTCGCACTGAATCGTCAAACCAGGAGATATCCTGGAAAGTTGAGGCTGGCCCAGATGGCAATTTGAAAGAGCTCACGACCGGGCTCGATGTCTCTTGTCTCTTCTGGGAAGCCCAGTGAGTTTCATTACCACTAGTACCATGGCAATACCCTAACAGTGTTCATCAGTACGAACCCTGCCATTGCTCTGCCATCTGCATCCTCAGTAACGAATGCGGATGATATTTTCTGCCCAAACCGCGCAAATCTCACCGAGACTGACTCTGTCGTCTTGCCCGTCGATCAGATTACCCCATACCTAGACAAAGCGCTCACTGCTCTGTGCCTCCACACCGAGGCTCGCACATCGTTCATCACGTGGGTCCATAGCCTTCTCAAACTACCTGACAATCATTGAACTTGCCTCCAGATACTGGCTTCCCTCACTCCTCAAACACAAATACGTGGCTCTGCGCTTCCTACCCCAGAAATCGTACGAGCATGCAGCGCCCCTCGCTGTGTCTCCTGCTCCGGATGTCATCACCCGGATATTCATGGTCTTCAAGGGTATCGCAGAGGACGAGCTGGACCAGTGGTCTGCTTCCACCAAGCGGGCTTCCGAGGACGTGAATATGTGGAAAAGCATCGTTGGAGTGGACTACGAGCGGGCGCATGATGCCAAGCTGTTCAGGGTGCTGGAATGGGGCGGGATGGAGGTTCTTAAGCATACGAGCCTCTAGTTTTGTGTATTCGGTGTACGATGTAATCTTGATATGCTCTATTTAGTATTTTCTACCATCTACTACTACTATGTATCTTGAACTAGTCATCACTAAAAAAAAGTCTTCTAAACTCGCGAGTCTCATCCTATCGCATAGGTCGCGTTCTTTTTTCTTTTCTTTTTTTCTTTATTTATTTTGGGACTTTCTCTTCTAATTTCAATTCAAACTCCGCAACTGATGTACTACATAGGCGCTCATTGGAGATTGCGTTGCCATCGAACACTCGAAGCTGAAACCATAAATTTGATCGAACAAAGATGCCCAAGGCAGCAAAATCAGGACGCCCCCGGGGTTCAAATACTCCTGATCTCCTCCTATATAACTACGAAAGCAAACGTATTATCGGAAAAAGACAGTCACTCTATCTCGTTCGTTCACTGACCCAGTCTCCGATTTCTATATGCTAAAATGATGGTTCAAGGATGCACTGCACACCTGTCGTGGTCTCTTCCCAGAAATCTCTGTGGATAAGACCATCACCTTGAACACGAAGGACCTCCTGCTTTGTCAGAATGAAATGGCGGTCATCTCAGAAGATTCATGGGAGAATGTCGTTGGGCAACTGAAGAGTGTTTGGGTCAAGGTCGAAGAAACAACCGCGATGGCTGTTGAAAATCCAGAGGGTGCGCCAGTTATATCTGACACTATTTACTCAAGGATTCACAACCGTGACTGAAATTTTATACGTCTTACCACAGATACAAATTCTACCGATAATAATCCAACTCAAAATTATCAAATGGCGCTACACGTCACCTATTACTCGAAAGAACCTCTGATGGCTAAGGTCTTCTCTGGTACCCGAATTTCGAAATTAATAAACGCCGTCGCTGTTCATTGGCAGGAAGATCCAATCGATATCGGTCTATTCTACCACGGCAAGTTGATGCTGAAGGACCAAACCATTGCAGACTACAGGATGGAAGATGGGGACGAGATTGAATGTATGAATATCCACGGATATTAGTATTGGGGGTCTGGGATTCAGGTCTATATTCAGAGGCAATGAATTGCACAAATGGTGGCTTTGGTAGCGCAGTGGGCAGTGACGGATCTCAGACATCCGAATGGAGGAGGTGGTCTGGCTGCTCTAACACGACATACAAATAGTTTTCTTGGACATGATGTATATAGTAATCGAGGGCATATGTAATTAACGTCAGTTTTGGAAGAAAGAGCGAAGGGCCGGTGAAGTAGGACTAGATGTACAAATAATTTGAACAACGTCCTTGGCTTCCAGCGGGATAACCAGAAGCGACCTCATCTTCTCTTCAATGGTACTCCGCACCTCGAAAATATTCCTCGGAGCGGTCGTGGAAGGTGAAGGCCGAATGGTAATATCTAGATGAATAATCAGTCGTTTAAGATCCGGGAACCTTTGACGGTGTAGTAGTCCAATGTCGATCTTTTCCTGCTGGTCATCCACTAAGAGGAGGTCTTGGAACCTAGAGAAATCATCCTGTGTGATCCTCATCTCTACTGTAAATACAACATTCCGGATCTGAGAGGGGGGGTTGATGTCGTCGAGGGATATGAACCATCCACGTGGGTGGATATCGGTGTTCGGAGCCGGGAAGAACCTGTCCCCCAGAGCAAGGACGATACTGAAGTCTCGGAGGTGGATGAGGCGTGAGGAAGATACGTTTAGTGTTTGGACGCATTCCTCAAAGTCTGCCATTCCCGATAACGACCTAGTATTGCACCGGAATGAACGATCAGTACTTGAGTTGCGTTTGGTCGAAAACGCGAGAGACATACAATTGGAGACCTTTAAGAGTGTTGGGCAGCTCTTCCAGAAGATCAGGGAAGAAAGCGATATCGTCGGGCAACCCGAAACCGATCGACAACACCTCTATATTATCACGAGCCCCATCCACCCTCGAGAACCAGGCCCAAAATGCCTGCAGGTATGAATTAATCTGAACATTTCTGAGAGACACAGGTCTTGCATTTCTTGGTGACAGCGGACCCATGTCGAACTCTTGGTCAAACCGGGTTTTTTCCAACCTCATGGAAGTGACGGAGGATCGAGGGATCAAGTCCATAGGAACATCGGCTAACCTCGTGAGCGAGATCGTTTTGAGTGTCTTCAAACGACATAGACGGTCCAGCATCTCTGTAGTGGGCTCTCCCATGGAACTCCACACCATGGTCGTCATTGCGTTCAAGGCAAGCGATGTAAGCCCCACAATCTCCGAGAGTAAAATCTCCACCTCGACCCGGAACTCTGGTGTGTTACCGAAAAATATCGGATTATCGCTGACCGCCAACGACACCGAGGTGATGAACCACTTCAAGTTCGAGAGCGGACTGGCCAATAGGTCATACAAGGACTGGACGCGGACCAGTAACTGTGAGAACCGGCTGACATCCCTGCTGTATCCACGGTGCAGGACAGACGGATACGGATCGAAGCAGATCGAGGAGAAGAGATATTTGTGAGCGGGGTAGCCGAATGACTTTGACACAAGGCTGCAGGCGAGGAGAGCATCGAAGGCTGGATCGTTGAGTTTTGAAGGACCAGGAGGGCACTCCGCCTTGAGACAATCGATAAAGGCCTCGACCAGTTCTTGCGGAAAGTGCATCCCTGTGTGCAATTCGTTGGTGAGCTAGCCGATTTCATGATCCATAACATGCTTACCGTATGACTACCGAAACAAAGGCATATGGTTGTTGAAAGGATGAAAAACGCGGGATACAAGAAACGAGCGTGGAAACAAGCCAGTCTTAATTTAGAAAAACAATCGTGTTCAAGGATTCGCCTGAAAAAAGAACAGCGTTGCGCATAAAAAAAGTGGTCTATACGTATCATGAATCTGCCATAACAACATCACTATCCACAGCGGTAGACTTCGCCCTCAAAGTCTCGGCCGCTTGACGAAGAACAGCCAACTTCTCTCGCATGACTCTAACAGCCTCAGGAAGAATACGCTCAGGAGCATAGGGTCCCTCGGATTCGACATTGACTGCAAAAAAAAAAAAAAAAAAAAAAAAATCAGCATGGAAAACGACAAAGGACTGCAAAAAAAGACATACACAAGAAATAATCCCTCACTCTACTCAACTCCACTGAACCAGCGAACTCGGGATGGCGCAGCACCTCCCGACTCACAGAATCATTCCGTACGTTCTCTTCATCCACACTGACCTCCTGCGTCCGGGGATCAATCTTGATGACACCAGGCGAGAAACATTTTTGGAATTTCTCCGCTTTGCTGGGCGGTATGGGTTTTGTGATTTTGATTTGTGGAAGCAGTCGATATGACGCCGTTGCTGCAAGAGCGTTAAATAAAGTGGAAGGATATAAAGTAAAAAAAAGGAATAAACACACCGACAGGACTGAATTTGGCATGATCCTTCCCCACACCCTTCACAGCATGCAACTCCATGTTGATCGCCTGCCCAGGTCTCAGTTTGGCCAGGACGATGTTCTTGTTAATAGGCGCAGGCGAGGAACCGGCAAACGCTGTCTCTTGTTCTCCCGCTGGTGCCCAAGTGAGGTCAGAGGATAGGAATTCGGAGTTGATGTATAGCTCGTGAGGGTCAAGGGTGCCCTTGGGGGCTTTTGGGTTGCGTTCGCAGGTGATATCGACATGGAAAACAATGGTATTGCGGTCTGTAGGTGGGTCATCGGGGCCTAAAATTCCAGTGTTATTAGTATAAAGGATGGCGTATTCCGGTGTGAAATACGTGCCTCTCATTTCCATCAACGCTGGATCGACATTCAAAGGGACTAGGCCTAGCCGATGTGCCAAAACTTCGTCGACGATGACGGTATTGTTGTTCCATACAAAGACCTGTTCGATGGCCACAGTTGGAACCTAAAACAAAGACGTTAAATCTCCGTAAAAAGAAAGAATAAGCAAAATGAACCTCAGCAATCATTATCCTCCGAAAAGCATTGGCTATCGACGCATCCACGCCAACAAGATCAAAATCTATTGAATGCTGCGACAGCTTTTGGACCTTGACTTTCAAGTTCTGCCCTTGCGAAAGCGGGGGTTAATTCGATGAAAATTCTTTACTTTTAAAAAATAACGTACCGTTTTGAACTTTTCCAGATCCCAAGAATGGTCTTCACCCGGATAATGCCCAGGGAAGTCTCGACTCGACACGTTCGTTACCCGCTCAGCAAGGACGCCTACAAGTCGTCGTTCGTCAAAGGTTTGGGTAGGCATCGTCGTGGTCGTCGTAGGTGGAGGTGGAGGTGAAGCAATCACAGATTTTTTTTTTGGAAAATATTCGCACGACTTATTATTTACTTATGCACAGCCACTTCGCCTTCGTTGAGAATTACTTATGTAATTAAGTAATTCTGTTTTTCTGTTTAAGTCCAAATTAATCCAGTCAAATGGCGAAGTGGAATGACATTTGCCCTTTCATTGTTCAAACTCTAAAAGTCTCTTTCATTCTGACTTCATTTAATCTGCTTTAGAATGAATTCATGAAACATGGCTATAATCGTTCAAGAAGAATCAACGTCGATTGCTTGAAGGGATGTAGAGGATGGCAAAGGGGATGATGGGCGCTGGTGGGATCGAGAATTCGTGGATGATGATGCGTGGTTCTGGCACAGGCACTTATATTTTTGTTGCTTTTTGAAATCTCGATAAAACGTCATTTAACCACCACCGACAGTCTACCCAACCCCACCTGTGCTGTGACCTTCAGAACCCCCCGGAGCTGTTCTATCGAAAGCGACAAATTTATGTCCACACGAGTCAAACGAAAGCACGAAACACATACCATCGCCTGCTGCCTTTTGTGCTCGCAGTATATGAAAACGAGTAATAGGAATACTTCATCTTTGGCCAGAGCATGTCTGGAAAGAGTAACGACGACCGGCTTTGTCTTTCCAAAGAGTTGTGGGCGATATGGGACCGAAAACGTCGCTTCGACCTCCCCGGTGCTCGTACACAAAGCCTGCCAGCCGCCTTCGTGGTAGACGATATCATACTCCTCTCTATCCGCACCCCACTTCCAGAACCTCGACCTGCATTATCTCAGTGACATGGATAAAGGCCGCGGTTAACGAGAAAGCTTCTCACTTATTCCTGAATCCTTTCCCCTTTCTCCTGACCTCGCGCAACGTCTTCCTTTGCCCATTGACCTCGAGCGTCTTCTTATTCCAATTTATCACACCGACATTCGCTGGCTGCCCTCCCAACGGTGGGTTCATGTCCCTTACGAACGTATACGTCTTCGACCACGCCGTCTCATCCGTCTTTATCGAGTATAGCACAGAATTGTCGTGCACGGTGCGCAGATTGGCCTCGAGTACGTTCGTTTTATTGTCGAAGACGGCTTCCATGCTCGAGCGCGTAGTGAACCTGGTATCAAGAAAGAGAAAACTAGACAGGAGATAGTATGAGTATGGGACCACTTGCTCGCCGCTTAGGCTGGGACCCCATTTTGGTATCCTATTTATGTCCAGTTGATATCGAGCAGTCGTCTTCCCATATCAGTCTGCCTCCTTGCTATAGCCGCCCCCGATCTGATTTCATGAAACACGAATAGCCGCAGAAGCACATGGACCAACAATGGAAGCTCATTGACACATCGCTAGCATTTCCTGCCACAAAAAAATCGAAAAATAACATCGTTTACATAGGAGATCATACATGGTATCTTGAACTACAAAATTTCCGTGTGTATACAGTGTCCCTGCTATACGTTGCTTCATGAGATCAAGTATGCGGGAGCTAAAGGAAGGACTCACTTTGTATAAATAGTACACCCTCAATCAGTAATAAATAGCCCCACTTTCACGATTCAGCAGGCTGTATTTGAGGATCCGCCTTCACGTCCGCCTTGGCCTTGGCCTCCTCCAAATCCAGATTTGTATCAACTGCCGTCGATTCAGAATCCCGAAACACCAGCTGCGGTGGCTGTAAATGCCCAGCCACCACCTCCGTTGGCCTGGACTGGTCTTGCTTCTCTAACGCCTCCACAATTCCCGAATTTGCACCCACACCCGGACCAGCGGCCGTACTCCGACTAGCACTTGATCTACTACGTGATTGGTCTCGATCGCCCAAGTGCGGCCGACTCGCAGTGGCAGTAGGGAGCATCGAACTCGTTGGAGTAGGCTGTGTATGAAATCGCCCCGAGGAATCCTGACGATAGTTCCTCGCTAGAAACTCGTCGTCTACCATTCTTTCTCTAGGGTCAGGTTTGGTCTTCCCACCCCCACTGCCCGAAGGGTCGTCCGAACCGCAACCTGTGGAAAAGAAACAAACATTATTAGATCTTCGTGCCATGGTCCATGCTCTTCTTCTGGGACTGCGTTTGGTGGACAATGTGATGCGTGTGGGCTTTGAACTCACAGCAGAGAAAGGCGAGACAGCTTCCTATTTCGCTCATGACGACTCAGTGTTTGTAGAGATCTTGTTCGTGATATATGTTGGAGAAGCTGCGCGGGGACGTTGGCAAGCTCCTATTCGAGTGGGAAAAGCCGACGGCAACTAGCCGATTCCCCACGGGGTCGCCGGGCCGAGTCAACGCCTCAAAAGATTCATCAATTCTTCCAAGATTCTTCAGCTTAAGGATTCAAATATTCATCCACCGCAAGTTGCGACCGCTATCTGCGATTATCAGCAGGAATTTTTGATAAGTATTCCCAAAGAACGTTCAAGAGGATATATTATACGTAGATGATTTTCTCAATCCGAAAAATAGGTAAGGATAGACACAGATTAAATGTTATTGTTGAAACGTTGAACTGGGTTCGCAAGGGGGAGAACCTCCATCCCGCCCCATTCCAACACTCTGAATAACGTCGCATCATGTGCACGCTCGGAATCCACTCCAACGATGTTTCTCCACATCCCCACCTCAGCCGACGCCCTGTTGACGGCAGCAGACCATTGGTCCAGCTCGTCTTCTGCGATACCCTTGAAGACCATGAATACCCGGGTGATAACATCGGGGGCGGGAGACACAGCGAGGGGCGCTGCATGCTCGTATGCCTTCTGTGATACAAAACGCAGAGCTACGTGCTTGTGTTTGAGGAGAGAAGGAAGCCAGTATCTGGAGGCAAGTTCAATGATTGTCCGGTAGTGTTTGAGAAGGTCATGAACCTACGTGATGAAAGATGTGCGAGCCTCGGTGTGTAGGCACAGAGCAGTGAGCGCTTTGTCAAGGTATGGGGTAATCTTGTCGACGGGAAGGACAACCGAGTCGGCGTCGGTGAGATCTGTGTTGTTCGGATAGAACACCTCTTCGATGCTCGCATTTGAGGATGGACACGGAGGTGGTGACGGAGGTAGAGTCGGAACAACTTTATTGGAACCAGTGGTTGTCGTATTGGTGCTGAATTTTTTCAGCGGCTTGCGTTCGATATTAGATTGAACAGGAATGTACTCACTGTGCCTCCCAAAATAGGTACGCGACGTCGAGACCGGTCGTCAACTCTGTAAGGTCCCCGTTCGGATGTACTTCTACTTCCCAGGAGACTTCCTGATTGGTTGTGTTGGTACGAGGTTTGATAGGGACGACAGGGTATATGGCCGAGAAATCCCATTGCGCAGCAAGAGAGAGCTTCACAGATGCCTTTATGGGTGTTGGGGAGGAGAGATAGATCACTGGTTTTCCCCCGATTTGCTCGAGAAGGCACAGGATCTCGTCGCCATCTTCAATGTCGTTGCTTTCAAGGGTGCCATACAGGTGTAAGCGGGTACCGGCGTGAAACAGCCTTAGTCTCGTGGGATCCTTGTTGGTCTTGACTCCTATCGACTCACACACTCGTGAAATAGTCGTGGAACGTGGTGCGCGCAAGTTGAAAGTCGTTTTGGACCTCTTTTTGGTAGCTATTCCACTACAAGTGCTAACTTTCAGACAAATCTTTGCATCTCTAGGCGCTTCCGAGGACGAGATACCTGTCAGATACCAACCATTTAGGTACGGTATATACATATCGAAATGATATATGATCAGCATTGAACGCACCCGGGCCCTTTGAATTATCTCTAACGACAGTGACCTTGGGCTTTTCCACCGTAATGACCACGGAGCTCAACTGCCCGATAATCACATCCCATGCATCATGCGAGATCACGGCCATTTCGTTGTCGCAGATAGCCAGGTTTTTGGTGTTAAAAATGATCCTGTAATCTTCTGGAATTTCCGAAAATAGCTTACGACACGTCCGTACTGCATCCTTCAAGGTATTTTCGCCGTAAATTCTAAAATACGTCCAAAGGTATTGACAAACGTACCCAATAACACCGGATTTGCGACCGTTTTACAAGGACGCGTTCGCCGTCATAGTTGAATATGAAGAGTTCCGAGCCATCTGGAGTCCGAGACTCCTTGGATTTTGTGACTTTGGGCATCCAGAAAGCGCTCAGAGGGCTTGCTGGGCTGTAGTACTAGTGGCGTGGTTGAAGGTTCGAACCAAGCGTGTTGACAAAAATTTGAATTTTGGACAATGAAATTGATCCGACGGGCATCAAATGACCCGACGGACCGGCTACTTATAATTAGCCGTTGATCATGAAGATGGTTGATTTTGGAGAGACGTAGTTAACCTCTTTTCTGACCCGCACAGTTGTTGGCATCGACCACTATGCGCGAAGACAATAGCAGCGATGCCTCATACGATCAGGCGGAAGACGATGGGGCTACACAGAACAAAGTTTCGCCGTATGTCAAGATTTACGCTGTGGATTAGCACGCATGGAGAAGGCTATCTCGACTTCATAAGGTGCGACTAAATAACAATACCTAAACACTACCTTACATCTAGTCCAACCTCAGAACACGAAAACAAACGGATCACAACATAGTCCACTTGAAAATAGAAACTTGAGATCTTGGAATGCAAAGTTCACTCGGTTCTTCGTTTCACACCTCGGCGTTTACGACTGTGGCTTTCGCTCATGTCTTCCATTGTAGTGAATGCCTAAAGACAGCATTAGAAATAAGTACTAACATCGTAAAAGGCACCCTGATTGCGGTGGACGCGAAAAATTGAATGTTGAGTGGTGACTCACCTGAGGCGCAGCTCAAGAAACTTGTTCCACGCCGGGGAGATCGACGGGGAATCGCACTTTGGCTGGGCCAGACAGCTGCCTATCATAGAAGAAAAGATCCTCAGGTTCGTTCGGTATTGATATCTGGTGACTAAAATTTGTGAATCGTCAAAATTAACAGTGAGTGATGATCATAATCATGATGAACAGCGAGCAAGATTGAACATACACGTCTCGCAGATGCTCGACGACGGCCGAACGAGTTTGGGTGTGATTCAGGTGTTCAGGGCATTGATTACACATCCACTGACGGGTATCGTGTCTGGCTTCAAGATTGCGATCTTCGACTTGTTTCATCGACGCAGTGTCAACATCAGATAGAACCTCCCATAAAACTGGACCATAGTGGTCCGAGGTGCGTGGCCCATGTACATGAAGAATCTAAGAGGATGTCGTGGTTGAGATCTGAAATTCTGATAAGACCTACAGGAATAAGCGCTCACCGCCGTACGCCACGTATACCCGAACCGCATGGATACACCATCTAGGTCGTGGACCGGACAAGATGAGCAAGAGAACCGAACACCACACTGGTCCATATCTGATGCTGTGGCAGTGTTTGCGTCGAGACCAGCAAGACCAACGAGCAACTTGGCAATTGAAGAACCTCCTTCGCTAAAGGAAAGGCATTCACCCCCGTCGCTTGACCACCCTGGGAACAGGTCACTCGGAAGTCCGTGGCCTGAGCTCATGCATGTATGGGTCATGTGTCCCTCCGTACCGACCACGATGGTGCCCAACGTTGAGAAGGAACGGCACCGAAATACTGACGTTGCTAAATCAAGCCGGTCTATCAAGGAAGAATCCGAGCTATTGGATGACGCTGGGAGCAATTGCAAGCGCGAAGCCCTCTTTTCGTCAAAGTGATTCGAAAGCAGTTCAGGCAACGCTTGCATGGCCTCGTCGAAGCTTTCAGCCGTTACTAGCGCAGCATCTGCCGGCAGGTCGATAAACTTTGCGAAAGGGGGGAACTGGCATATTCCATACGTCCGAGGAAGGTGTAACCATTGAGACGGTCTGAGGGTCCGTTTGTACGCGTCGTAGAGGCCATGGACGATCATTCGACGAGTTTCTTGGATCTTCACTAGCTCTTGCTTGAGCCGGAATTCTTTTTTGTTGAGAACGAGTGGCTCGAGGATAGGTCGGATACGAATCCAAACTGAGAGCGGATCATTAAGCAGTTAGAAAAATACGAGGATGATAGAGTTGACTTACTTCGTTCCGAAAAGTCCCTCCTCTGCCCGAATTCTTCGTGGAAGCGACATGCGTCGACATCAGAATCGATATATCCGAGTCCTAAATCAACAAATCGTTGTCGTATACTGTATGGCGAGTCAAAGATCAGGTCATCTATGTCTTTGACGAGAGACACCAAGACATACGCATTTCCACGGCGGGTCATGGCTTCAAACCCGACGCGCTCACGTTCGTCGATAATGCTCTGCAGGAAACTTTGATGCTTGTCAGCATTCTATATAAAACGTTGTATTCAGCACGTATGATGAGAGGACGTAGAAGCAACAACTAACCGATAAAACCTCTTTGACGACCTCTTTCTGCCTGGTAATAAACTCCTCAAGTTTCTTGCGCGCATTAGGACGTCCCATGTGAACACCGTGTTGATGTTCTGAAAGTTTTTTCACCATGTCGTCGATATCGTCGCGCCAAAAAAATCGGCTCTTGCTCGCATACCCATGAGCCCAACCACCGACTGGACAAGAACATTCAGCTTCAGCGCTAAATGAGGGAAGTAGAGGTTATATTGATACCGTTAGTGTGAGGAATCATGTCCAAGATGGATTCCTCGAGCTCCGGGTATTCGTGCTTGAATCTAACCTCGGTAAGCAAGCTAAACCAAGACTATCATGAGTCGATGATGTGGATAGTCATGCCAGTAGATGACTTACTTTTTCTTCTTGCAACCTGTGCAAATCCGACGTCGCAGACAAAAATCAACCTTGTGGATGTTTTTTGCATTACAACCCTGGTATGGCAAGATATGAGAGTCAAAAAAATTAAGGGACAGAGACAGACAAACCTGGCATGTATTCCCAAAAATGAGGGCCGCCCACTTTGGCTCCGTCAGGTAAGTTGGACATTCGGGTGTGCCTGAGCTTTTGAGAACTCGTTTCCAGATTGTGATCGCATTCTTGGACAACACAGTCTCTCTGAAGAGCTTGTTTGTCCTTGAGAGTGTCATAAGGTCCTTTGGATGGAGTAGACCAAAAATCTGTCAGATTCGAGCATGTTTTAGTCATCGTCCTGAAGAACATAGTCCTAACAAGTCAACTTGCCTCAAAGAGGATATCCAAAGGCATCGTTGGTAGGAGACTGAGATCCTTCCGACGTCGAAAAGCCTTCTTGAGTGACATCTTTTTCTCTGTACTCGTTTTTGCCCGTTTCTTGGCAGGCGTGCGGGTACTTTCTTTACGAGCTAGTGTGCAGAACAAGTGAATTAGAAACAAAGAATGTGCACGAAGATTCTATTATCACCACTCATTTGGTAGTCCTCTCGAGAAACCTCCTCTTCGCTTGTTTCTTCGTCAGATCCATTCGTGTGCCGAAAGTGACAGACGTGACTTAGAAAGTAACGGATGCTTCGTTTCGGCACAAGAGGAACTCAAAAGCAAAGAAAAGACAAGTTTAACGCTTATGAATTCACTGGGGAAAAAGGTATCTAGACAGCCAACTTATATACTGTA
>JAIFHD010001672.1:0-21954 GCA_019721455.1 Psilocybe mexicana
TTTTTTTTCATCACCAGGTGACAATGAGGATTGCGCATGCCGACAAAAAGGGGTAAACCACAGAAGCTGGCAGAACCTCTCGTTCCACTCACAACAAACTCATTCCGACATCTGCACAGAACACATGGAATCGGGTCAATGTAGTTTTGGTGGCGACATTGATTCGAGCACAAGCAGCAAGGATTATCCTCGAAGTCCGAATATCAGCGAAGGTTCCATCACCTGATCAAGCGCAGTTGCGCACAGTATTTCGACTCGAGCCGCCTTCGAGTTACGAATCTATGCCTTGTCCAGCATATGTACTGAGGACTACGTTATTCGAAATTCGGGATCTCGGAATGTGTTAGGGCGATGCTGGGGGGGAGATGCAAAGGCTTGAGGAGGAAAGTTGAAGCCCTTGAATGTTCGAATTCCATTTTGCATTCGGTGGAGGTGCGGTCCGAAGTTCAAGTGGTTTGAAAATTTGACTTAAATTTTTGTTTCCAGTTTGTTCCTGCCATGGAGCATGTTATCCCCATGCCTCCGAGTCACAGGGAAAAGGGGGGGCATAGGGTTCCTGCATAGAATTTCAAGAGTTCAGGAGCGACGGTTCAAAGCTTCGTATTTGAAATCATCCGTTGCGAACCTTCAGAGCTTCACAAATTACGGAAATTTTTTTCGAGACCGTTGAAAACCAGCCTTGTTCTAGGCCAACATCAATCAGAGTCGACTAATCTCCCGAAGATGCACACAAACAATGTCACAATATCTAGTCATGACCAGACCATCATCACGGATTTCTCAATATTCATCTGTCTGCTACGATCCATCGTCCTCGTTGCCGTTTGTAACCCCCTTTGTTGGGGCATCCTGGAGCAAAAGCCTATAGAAATTGCACACGCATACAACAGATATCACCTGGGGTTGACTTAGGTTGACTTAATCCGCGATCCGTTGGGTTGGTCAATCTCTTGGACCAAAATAATGGACTTCGGGGCTTGGGGATGAAGTAAAAATTCCAAGCAAGTCTGTTGTACCCGCCACGCAACGCCCCCGCCACTGTCATTCTGGATTTTATCATGGACTTGGGGCAGACCTGCGCCCTCCGTCGTTTTCCATGGCGATCATCAATAATATTGCTTTCCCTCCCTTGGATAACGTGAAGTGATCACATTTCTCAATAAATTGACCACGATCATATACCCTGCTTAAATTTCTTGTAAGGTTTCGGTGGATTTCGACTCGATCAACCCACTTCCGTACCACTCTCTTTTCTTGATCATTACTATGGCCGTGTATTGCTCAACCACCCATTGTCTGCACCTCACCATTCTGCAAACGTTGAAAAAGGAACATATTTATCCGTTTCAATGACGTTAAATCGAATCCTTGGATGTCCTGAGTCGACCTACAGCGGCCCTTACACCTTTTCTATTACCATTAATATACCATTCTCCCCGGATTTTCAACTCAATTACTTCCACGGAAATACGATTGCATCGGTCCTGACAAATCTGCCTCGAATACTTTGGTGGGATAGATCATTTCATAAGGGGTATCTAGGTTCCCTTGAAGATCTACACCAATGTCTACACGTCTAACTCTGGAACGAAGCTCGTATTATTGAATCTTCGCTTCAAGCACGGCTCTGGAAGAGAAGAGGAGACACCAAAGAAGATCGGTTTGTGTTTCATTTCGTTTGCTGAACCACAGTGCATCTCCACGACCATGACTGGAGGCTGGCCGACTTCATCTTGTTCCCAAATTTCAAATTTGTCACACGAAATGGCAGCTGATGTAGAGAAGATAGTGACAGGAGGCCAGGACAGATAGTGCTTGATTCTATAAACATTGCAAAGGTTTGAGTCAGCGGGACCGAACTCGAGGAGAAAGGAAGGGAACTTCTTCTCGTTACAATTAAACAAGCTCCAGATGTCTAAAAGGCCCAACTTTAGGTGATAATCTAAATTGACGGAAGCAGCAAGACTGCATCTAGTCTGATATTTACGGTCACTGTAAGCGACAGCAGGATATGTGCACCTGGGCTCTTCGAGCACAGCGCGAGGCAGTCATGTCCTGTTTGAACGGACACGCGCTCTTCCAAGAAAGGAGCGTTGGACCCAATAGACAACACCCTGAGTCGATACGTCCCCCAAATGCATTCAGGGAGGGAATTATATGCTGGAGATTGCCTTTTGGCGTCCTAGTGTGAGTTTCAGGTAAAATACCGAACATAGGGCGATTGTACCGCATGCGCACAGCGAGGCGAACACGATGGTGAGGTCATTTCAATAGAGCTTTGGATAACATACTGGCATGCCTGCCTGGTTCCTCTTTATCGTTGGCTCGCTCTCACCCTTCTCTGGCACCCCCCTCTGCTGACTCGCTGCTACGAAAAAGCCTTCCACACTTCATATCATTCGATTCGACATATCGAATAGGCTTTACACATTCTGCCTCTTGATTATACACGCCCTCTTTTTATCATGCCCTTTGATTCCAGCTTCATGGCAGCCAGCGGCGCACGGGGGGTCGAGAGAAACGGCATCGTGACAGGATTGGAACAGAGCCCATCGACTGTTCTAGTGGCTGCCCGTGCCCGTGTGTATCACACCAAGCTTAACACCAAGGATAGCCAGTGGGTCTATTCACGATGGAAGGGGACCCTGACCTTTGGGAAAGACATCGAGACGCCGAATTCCATACCGCGGGACATTTCTGAGACCGAGAGGCACTGGTTCAGACTTGCCGATGACGAGACTGGAAGGACTGTGTGGATGTTCAAGTTTCCCGAACAATTTGAATATGGCGTGGACCGACCATTCTTTCATGTGTTCCAGGGAAGGGTAAGTGCTGTTCTCCAGACCCGCTTTTCGAACAATTGAGCTGACAAATGTTACAGACTCGACGATATGGATTCCTGTTCGATGACGATGATGATGCGTCGGTTTTCGGAAAGATGGTCATGGAGAGACTTTCTAACGGCCGTGGGTCCCCTTTCATCGCCATACAACACGTATGGACTAATGTCTTTCACAAACGCGATGCAGAACCCCCAAGGAAGTCTCGGACCAATAGCACCAAGGGAAGCGGGGCGACGAGGTCGAAGTCACTTAGTAGCGCGATCTCGCGCTCTATGATTTCTTCTCCGGCGCCACAGTCTTTCAAGCACATCGCCCATGTAGGCGTCAACAAAGACGGCGTTTTCGAGGCCTCGAAAGAGGTTGACAGTACGTGGAGAAGCATGCTCCAAGACCTCCAGGGGCACGGTGTCAGCGAGGTTCTTGTCAGGCAAAGCAATTTCGGCGATGGGTTTTGGAAGGGGGTTGACGCCATTCGAATGGTCGAAGGGTCCGACACAGAGAGGTTCGGTAGCGAGTTGAATGGTTTTTGAAGTTTGAAGCTTGACACAAATACTGCTCTGGAAATGGCACCCGTGTCGCCCCTTTGGGAGGGTATCGAAGAAATTGGCTACTGGCGGATATGATACTGGATTGGCACTATTATTATTATTACCTCCCCAAGTTCGCGTTGTTCGTAAAGTTCCGTGTATGCACTGTAGCAGGCCTACGATACGGTGTTTGTATCATTACTTTGTACTGTTCCCATTAATCGAAAGTCAAATTAGACTTGGATAACAGGAAGGATAAGCTGCACGACTCACCTCTATAGAAATAAGTACTGGCCACGGAGCGTGAGGTGGAGGGTCGCGAGATTCATCATATTTGGCGATGTTACCTTGGGTCCGAGTTTCCTCCAACTTTCCGAGTTGATCCTATTTGTGGCTACTCATGGCAATGATTGAGCTCGATATTCTTGTTTTTTTTTTTTGGTTGTTCTCGAATGTGGATGATAGACGGAGGAGAATGATCCCTTCTTCCGTCCCGTCCGTGTGCGGAAGAGGGAGGAGACGAGGAGACCGGCTTGAACTGTCCGGAGATGGCGATTATCGCCGCACGTGATTCCGCGAAAGTGATATCTGACCGTGTTTGGACACCGCGTCCAGAATACTCTTCTCCCTCTCCCAACTCATCCACTAAAATCTAGCATCATGGTCAAAGCTGTTGTCCTTGGAGCTGCTGGTTCGTGCTACTGTCTTTTGGGATCTATATCCTTCTGATTTCTTCGAAAGGCGGTATTGGCCAACCTTTGGCCCTCCTCTTGAAGGCTAACCCCCTCGTCACTGAGGTATTGGATGATCTTGATCTGTTATCGAGTTCGCAACACTAATATCTGTATTCTATTCTAGCTCGGCCTTTTCGATATCGTCAACACGCCCGGTGTTGCTGCCGATCTCTCCCATATCTCCACCCCTGCCAAAGTCGAGGGATATCTTCCCCCTGACGATGGCCTCAAGAAGGCATTGAAGGGTGCCGATATCGTTGTTATCCCCGCTGGTGTCCCAAGAAAACCCGGAGTATGTGTTACTCTTCCGTTTACCTCCTCCTTGTATTTACGATCTTCGTAGATGACTCGGTATGTCGACCTTCTTTTTTTGGCTAGACAGCAATTCACCAGTTGAATGTCATTCAGTGACGACCTTTTCAAGGTAACATCAGCCACTTGTTTTGTTTATTTTTTGCAATGTACTGATCAGTCTATAAGATCAACGCTGGTATCGTCAAGGATCTTGCCACTGGAATTGCCACCACTGCCCCCAAAGCTTTCGTTTTGGTTATTTCCAACCCCGTTAACTCCACTGTACCCATTGTGGCTGAAGTTTTCAAGAAGTTTGGCGTCTACGATCCCAAACGGTATGTTTCTTTCCTCTTATGTTTTTGGAAACAAAGCTAAAACTCAACAAAAACACAGCCTTTTCGGTGTAACTACTTTGGACGTCGTTCGTGCTTCGACCTTCGTCGCTGAGATTCATGGAGATCTTTCGCTCTCCAAGGATGTTGTTGTCCCCGTTGTTGGTGGACACAGCGGTGTGACCGTACGTTTAAGCATTATTTTTGCAAGGAGCCCCTATCAATAACCATTACGTCATTAGATCGTGCCTCTCCTTTCCCAGTCCTCTCACCCTCTTCCCGCTTCCTTCTCCAAGGAATCCCTTGACACCCTTGTCAACCGAATTCAATTCGGAGGCGATGAAGTCGTCAAGGCTAAGAATGGCGCTGGATCTGCCACTCTTTCGATGGCCTACGCTGGTGCCGAGTTTGCTGGCAAGATCATCCGTGCTGTGAAGGGTGAGAAGGGTATTGTGGCACCCAGCTATGTCAGTGTGGCCGCAGAC
The DNA here is from genome assembly GCA_019721455.1 of Psilocybe mexicana. Lineage (NCBI taxonomy): Eukaryota > Fungi > Basidiomycota > Agaricomycetes > Agaricales > Agrocybaceae > Psilocybe > Psilocybe mexicana. The sequence continues at coordinate 5,216 of JAIFHD010001672.1, forward strand.
GCTGCCGGTGGTGCTGCTCTTACCAAAGAACTCGGCCAAGAGCTCGCTTTCTTCTCTTCCAACGTTGAGCTTGGCGTATGTCAACTTTTTGCATCGTCGTTTTGTTTGGTCTAACTGTTCTCTCTGTTTAGGCTGAGGGTGTTGCCAAGGTCCACCCTCTCGGTCAAATCACTGAGGCTGAACAAGCCCTCGTAAAGGCTGCTCTTCCTGAGTTGGTCAAGAACATCGAAACCGTGAGTCATTGTTTCTATCTCAAAACTGTCGTGGTTGCTCACACAGTTCTTTTGGCCAGGGTGTCAACTTCGTTGCTGAGGCCTACAAGACTGAGGAACCCAGACTGTAGAGGAATTTTCGGGAAAAGCAACCATAAAGTGCCCTAGAAGAAAGTGAATCAAGTTATCGTTGTATGTATGTATAAACTAAATAGAATCTGCTTGAAGAGCACTTCACCACGCAATCGAACAATTAGGTTCTGTTATGATATGAGAGTGACTCAGTTCATTATGTGAATCCAGTCTCCAGAAATTTTCGCCACATGGAAGTGCTTTGCCGGCTAAGCCTTGACCAGACTCTATCGACCTGAAGTTGTAGGCCAAGTTCCAACTTGTTCCTCGAATATGTTCTCAGCGGCTTTTCAGGTAACGAGGCGATCTGGACCGTTAATAGCCAAAACCCCTCTATTACGTAGATTCTTATCTTTACCCCATTTTGGCCCAACCCTCGTGATTAGGTCTGGCGAGGTATGTGTGTTCTCCAAATGTTCTCCATATATACAAACCTCCTAACAATTCGACAAGTTCCCAGGATCAATAACCTCATAAAATTCTGCTAAGCCTTCCTTAGATCCTCCCAATGGTATAAAAAGATGTCTAACCTTCGATATCCCTCATACAGTACCTGTGGTATGAACGGCTTCGATCATTGCGACAGTGTCACTTCAGACACGGGAATCTTTCTTATCTCCTTGTCAAAGTCAAAGAAGGAGAAGGATGCTGGCATAATACCCAAATCTGTGCCATACAGATTCACACAGGTACACCCACATTGGCATTCCGCATGGCTCCAGTACTTTTGTTGCAAAAGTTGGATGGTTGTCCTAGTGGCCTGTTGGTGGCCTTTGGGAGGAGTGAATCTTGAAACTGTTCAACGCGGCTGTCAGGGTTTTCAGGTAGTCCCTCTAAGCGCCCACTGGCATTACGCGACTGGCAGCCTGAGGTTGATTTGGAGAGCAGATTGATACAAGAATTTCGAGCGACCTGTCAAGCTCCCCACAACCTCCCTTTCCGCTTTCCCGCTACGAGCTTCTTGTCCCTACCTTCCCCTCTCCGTTAACATGGCCTCAATAGACTCATTCCCCGCTCTACAAACTGCGGCGTTTGCATTGAAGACAGCAAAAGACACGATCATTACACTTCGCTCGCACAAAGAGCGGTGCCACCACCTCATTGAGCGTTGTGAGCGACTGATCGTGGATGTTTGTGGGCAGGTTAAACCGAATTCGTCGGCAGAGCTGATTCGTCAGCTGAAGATTGTTGAGAGGTCAGTCTTTTTCTGCGTCCCAATTCAAGCACGAAGTGAAGTCACTGAAACACCGCTCGCAGAGTTTGTATCACAGTCCGGGATGCGATAACGAATCTTCAAAACAAGGGGGCAGTGTGGCGAACACTTAACAAGGACAACATCAATCGGGCTTTTACAGAAGCTGAGGTCGAGCTGTCTGATGCCTTTCTCATTTTCAATGTGAGTAATCGATTCGTGGGCCGCATTGTGTCTTTCTCTAACATCGATCTTTTCAAAGGTTGGGGCTCACATTACACACAGTAATCTCCAGTCCGACCTGGCGGCAGCCCTCCAGAGCGACAGGCAGCATATTCTTAAATATCTAGACAGCCTGTTGAAACGAAGTCAGCTTTTGGCAGACGCTTTCGAAAATCGGAAGGCTCGGAGGGAACTGCCACCCATTCCGTCGACTTCACAACCCTTTGGAGGATCTTGGAATATGTCGCCAGAGGATGTTGTCATTGGGCCAGAGGAAGAGGCATTTATAGGATCTGGAACGGTTGGGAAGGTGATTAAAGGTCGTGTGGGGAGGAAGGTGAGCGTTTACTCATGCGCACCGTCTTATTATCACACATATCTAAATCGTGACGCTTCAAGAGTGTCGCAGTGAAGAAGATTCACACAGACATGTCCCGCATTTTATCAAGTAATCGGAACAGAAGGGTTAGTCTCAATATCCAACATCTCATCAAAAGTCTTTAATGCGAAGTTATACCAGATTTTAGATGCAAAATTTGCTGCATGGTCAATACATCGCTGCCCATTCTAGGTCCTCACTGAGTTCGGCTCTTTGTCCAGGCTGAAATTGACGCACCCCAACGTTGCTACCTTTGTTGGGTCTTTTGTTGACCATGAACATGTAAGGAACCGATTTTTGCTCGGGTTGTCATCGATAAACTCTGATCCCCCCTCAACAACGCCTTTACTTCAACTTTTCTTTAGCATTTTATGGTTTCCGATTATTATCCAAGAGGGAATATCCTAGATTATATTCAAAGGCATCCCGAAATGGATCGTGTTTCAACAGTAGGTGGTCGAAGCCTCCTCTTGTTTCTAGGGTTTACGAGATCATTCTGTAGCTCCATCAAGTCTGTAGTGGAATGGAATATCTCCATGAAAACATGATCATACACGGTAACTTGAAAGCTGTAAACAATTGCTTTATTTTGTTCATTCTTTGGGCTCATATCCATTTCACAGTCCAATCTTCTCGTCAACAGAGACCACACCGTTGTCGTCGCCGACTACGATCTTTCGTGGCTTGTCGACGACGCCAAAATGTCTGATGCAGAGTCCGCACCCCCGACGACTAGTCATATGGTCTATATGGCGCCCGAATACCTTGACGGAGGAGATTTGGAATATCATAGCGATATTTACAGCTTTGCCATCACTGCATGGGTGCTTCATACTGGTTGCCTTCCATTCACGCAGATCGGCTGGAGAAAATTCAGGCAAAAGGTCGTTGAGAAGAAGGAGAGGCCAAAAAAACCGGAATCCATGAACAACCTACTGTGGTCTGCCATGGAGAAGTGGTGGGCGCATGAACCCGACGAGAGACCTACCTTTGTCGAAATAGAAAGCTTTCTCCAAGAATTGACGGAGTTTGGTGAGCATTTCCCCCCTTTGGTTTTGGCCACATAAATATCTGACATCGTAACCTGATACAGAAAATGGTCGTCCTATAATTTACCGCCAGGAGCGAGGTAAAGTTACGCCCATGGAAATCCTGAATATTCCACCTCTTTCAGCAATGCAAATCTCACCGACCGTCGCATCGACATCTTCAGACATGGATTTTGGTACAAGTTCACATTTTGAAGGTGTTTATTCAGTGTCACTTAAGGATGTTAAATACAGGTCCGACGATGCCAATGACCAAGGCTGGGCAAAATGCCCTCAGAGAGTAGGTTTTATTCACTGTTACATCATGATCCAGTTTTGATTGAAAGTCAATGACTTCCAAAGGTCCTTATCTGCGCTCAAGAAATTTACCTCCATCGACAGACTCATCAAAGGCATCCTCCTTTTCTATCCAAATTGGGTATGTGCAGGGCCTAATCGAACAATAAAAATTTCTTATTCATTTTTGGCTGGAAGTTAAAGGTATTCTTCCCATTTACTTGGGGTCTCTGTGCTTGAGATCTATGTGTCTTATCATCTTCATTATAGACTGTGGGTGGAATGGGTTCCAATATCTTGTTTTTTGGCTCAAGTCAAAGATTTTGATAGAATAATCATCCAAAAGCGCGTGGTCCTCGACCAGATCATGTCTACGAGGTAGTTTGTTTATCCATCTATCATACTTTGTTGATATCTCAATCGTGGTACAGGCAGGTGTAGAAAGCACCGTCAACAGGTTCAAAAAAACAATCACTCTCTGGATTGATAGGGTGCCCCACCTGCAAGAAGAGGACGTAGCAAATGGAAACCGCACGCTCCTCGTAGTATCTGGTATGTGGATTAAGCGCCGACCGACCTCTAGGATTATTCTTACTTTCTGGTCCAGCGACATGCGTGATGGCGGAGCATACACTTCAAAAAAGCTCTTGGACTCCATATCTTCACGCGGAAAGATTTATCGAAGAAAAACTGGCAACGAGCGAGCTAAAGGCATTTCTGGAAACGTCCACTCGGAGAATATGGTCAAATTATCTGAGATCGTTTCCAAGAGATGAAGTCTCTCTATTGGAGGCTCTAACTCAGGCTGTTGAGCATGGAATATATATCTCAGCAGCATAAGATATTAGCAAATTCAATTATTCATGCACACAATTGTACCAGAGGGTCTGTTCGATATGTACAGCTTTGGAAGTATGCGGATACGAGCTCTGGCGGTTTATCAACCTTAAGCTTCGGTTTCAACCATCTTTGGTCCAGCAGCTATCAATGCTTCTACCGCCTATTAGGAAAAATCAGGTCAGTGCTCAGGAAAATGAGACGAATCGTTCGATTGTGCTGACTTTATCGCTGTCCGTTCTGTGTTGGGTTTGTCTTTTTGCGAACCACTGAGAAGCATTCATTCTCGGAAAATACGTGCTTTTTTCGGCATTTTCGACGGCTTCTGCAATAACGGAGCTCTTGGTTGCCAGTGCTTCCAAGTACACATCATTGGTGGGTCTGGCAAAATAAACAAGTGACCATCTCTCGTGCTTCGCCTGTGCTCCTGGCGGAGGACTACAATCAATAGATCAGGTTTAATGCTCGATAGAAAACTTTGGAATGGACTCACACAACGCGATGCGTACATGACTTCAGAATACCTCCACTTAGGATACTGAGTGTATCTCCGATGTTGCAAATCGAATAACCTTCGATGGGCTTTTGGGGAAATCAATACCCATCCTCTAAGCACTTCAATGTTGCAATTACCTTGACATATTTCCAATCTGTTCCACTGTCATCCGGAACGAGCACTTGCAGACCACCGAGTCGATTGACAAGGAACGAGATACTTGGATCAAATTGGTTCATAACGGTAAATGCGGTTATTAGAGGAGAATCATTTACCTTCCAAAATCGGTGTGTTGGCCTAGAGCTATCTTGGTGTTTTTGGGCGCGGCTGGCACTTTGATGCATCTTGACTCTGATATGCATTCCTTTGTCGGGCGGTGCAGTTCAGCGAGTGTACCTTCCGGAAGACCGAGTTTCTGGTTGAATACTTCTAGCAGGACCCGAGTTTCTTCGAGGCATGATTCGATAAAAGGACGAATGACGTCCTTCATATGGATGTTTACAGTGGATGGATAGACCTTATGGGCAACCTTTGGGTACGCCATAGCATCGTCTTTAGAAACGTTGATGAACTCCGCAACATCTGTGGACCCGTCTAGGTCTGTATACGTTGCGCCAGCGACTTTATACCTGATTGATAATTCTCAGCATTGCACCTCAGGCGACTGAAAAACAGTTCAAATTTTTACCCAAACGATCCGCCTTCGTTTCCTTGCCAGTATTTCATCTTCTCTTCGAAAGGCAGAGAAAGGGTCTCCCGTCCCATCCCAAACATCGGTTCAACAAATTCCTCCGCCTCATGGTTTTTTAAACTGGAAAATTATTTGACGGTAAGGGAACTTGAAGAAGCACCAATAAACCATGTACTCACTACCAAAATCCCCAGGTGGTGGCGGCCTCCCATAAGGTATTTGCTTGTTCCTTGTCTCCTTCTTTCAGAAGTTTGTAGTCAACGACCAGAAGATCTTGAACAGGGAGGTCAGAGGGGAATGGGGGATATGAGGTCAGCTTGGACATTTGTGTAAACGACGTTACGGGTGATTTTCCTCCCCGAGGACCGGTTTATGTACAAACATGATCTTTGGGTTCATGTGAGAAGATGTGAGAGGGATCAATCAAGAATGTAGAACTGGAAGCATCATGAACAGATGACACGTCCCATGACTTCAGACTTGAGAACGAAATTTTCAAAACAAAGTCTGGCAGGTTCTGGCAAACAATTTAATTAGTCGGGGTATGGAGAGGATCGTATTGCGATTTACCACAAGTGACCAGGCGTCGTCCTGAAAATGCAAGACGATGCAAGACAACCAGCGCTCAAGAAGCTTGGTTCGGGGCCGGGTACAAATTGGAGGTTTGAACGTGACATCAAATAAAAGGAAAGCTCCGCTAAAATGGTTAGTACACAAATTACTAACAAAAGGATTTCCAACTTCCCCTAAAAGGCGGAGAGCAAAAAAAAGATGGGAGGGGGATTTTCATTTTATACCGAAGGGAAGGATAGTGTATGATACAATAGTGGAAGTTTGAGTGCGGTTGAATAGTTTCAAGAGTTTGGGAAGGTGCTGTGATGGAAATAATGTAAGAGCTCCGAAAGTGGTGAAAAGGCCCAACGCGATGGTCAAAAATGCAAAGGAATAAATGATGGGAATAGTATTGGAGAAAAGAAAAGAAAAACAAGACTGAACAAAGAAAAAAACTGATTCGGTAAAGGATACAGGCTGAGATGAGTTGTGAGGAAAAGAGTGGTGAAAACAGGAGTACTAGTCAACGTTATCGTGAGTGCTTCGGACAGCTATAGTCCGTTCGTCTATTACATGCAATTCGTAACTTTATGATGTGCCTCCTTGAGAGGCGATGCGACAACTAGACCGAGAATGTAGATTGCATGCGTGTGATGAAAAAGAGAAATGAAAGAGGTTCTGAAATGGGTAATCGAAACAAAAAGAAAACTAAAAGAAACATATGAGGAAATCAAGGAAAGGAAAGAAACAAGTCTACTGGGTAGCGACTTTAACCATCTAGATAATAAGTTAGAATATGATCTATGAAAATTGGTTATAACCTACCTCGCGTGCCCATCGCATCGTCTTCTTTGTCTCGTCGGGCATGCGGCTTCTAGAGCGTAGTTCTGCGGCAATCCAGTTGGCGAGGAACAGCTGTTTAAGCTGTCCATTCGAGAAGCACTCAGCCAAGTCACCAATGAGGCCGTATGCCAACCTTGTCAAGGCGTCGGAGCGTTCCTCATCCGTGAGACAGCGATGAACAAGTGACAGCATAGTTTGAGAATGAGGAATCAACAAAGAGGCTGGAAGTCGTAAGTTAACATGGGCCCCGAGATGGTTGTGAAATTAAGAATAAATACCCTTTTCGGACTTCTTCAGGCCTGTGACAATGCCAGTGTATGCTTCAAGGATTCCTTCACGAAGCTGGCCAACGTAGTCAACGAGATCGTAATCCAGCTAAAGTTGAAAAAGAAATGAGTAATTAGGCCGACATACAAGGAAAGCGTAAAGCTTACAGGATTGGGCTCAACATCACCCGCTTGTCGAAGGACACCCATCGTTGTCTCGAAGTATGGTTCGAAGGCAGGTCCGATGGCCAGGGCAATGTCTCCGAAGCAAGAGAGAATCGAAATTTTAACATTTCGATTCAAGACCTCACTTTGCAAGTTCTCCAAGAGCACGGTCATGAATGGACCAGCGTATTGTGCACTTTGTTCACCAAGGGCACGTGAGATGTCGCCAATGATTCCAACGGCTACGGTGCAAAGTTGTGTGTCTTCATGGGCTTTGAGAGCGGGGTAGAGGTAGACAAGGAACGCCTGGATATAAGGCGCAAAGTTGGACTCAAGGGCTGGAAGCGAGCCATGTAAGGTTACAGGCTGATTTGGATATTGTTAGGAATTTACCTGAAGCCAGGGAGCCAACGACGAGGAAGGCGTCTTCGAGGACCGTTGATGTCTTTCCGGCGGACTGAATAAGTTGAAGAATAAGGGTCATAATCCTATCCGCCAGAGGCTGGATGCCCTCGTTGAGTTTGCGCACAACGCACTGTATCTGGGGTCAGGTGATTTCTGTTTATCGTGGTTCAACATGACTTACAATAATTACACTGCACAAATTGCTCTGAAGTTCATTCCAGTTATTGCGGTCATCCACACCCAAAATTTGGTTCTGCAAAGACAATATGAATATTTGAGGCGGAACAAAGATGGTTAATACACACCTGAATGGTCAACAAGTGCTCCATTCGCTGGAGAATAGTGACTGCTGTGCTTTGAACCACCGTGATGGCATCGGGAGTTGCTTGAGTCAGATATGACGTGATGGCCTCATAAGCAGCAGTTCGGTAGTTGGACTCATTTCCAGAGCTGAGAAGACATTACGATAAGTATAGAACTTAATCAGGAAAATGAGCACAAAATACCTTTCGGTGACACGCAACAACGCTTGGACAACACCTTCATAATAAGGGGACAAGGGGCCATTTTGAGGGACTTCGACCTCATCTTCATCATAGATGGCATATTGATCTGCCAAGTTCATCAATGCCCAACAGCAGTTGGCGACGATACGGGGGCTATCTTGCAATCCATTAACGAGGGCGGAAATAAGAGGGTGCAGGTGAACATCGGGTTTAATCGTGGTGATCAAGAGGTCGCAAATACGTCCAAGTGTCCAGGCAGTAGTGTCCTTGACGTGCATGTTGGTATCGCTCATCATGTCGATTAGTAAAGGAAGGGCCTGGTTAACAAGGGGTGTGAGGACGGCAGGATCTGGTCCTTCAAGGATGGACCCGAATGTCATGGTCGCTGCCTCTCGTTGATGCCAGTTTTCAGCCTTGATGTTTGCCTCGATGAATGGAATGACTGCAGGGACGATAGCATCCTGTACGGCACCGGCAAGGAGTGAAAGGCAGGTAGCAGCAGCCATGGAGACGTTCCATTCGTCTTCTTCCGCATCCTCTTCCTGCTGGGTCAAAAGTTGAAGGAGGACAGGGACAATTTCAGGAAGAGCGATCTTTGCAAAGAACTTTGATTCAGTCTCCGGAACATCGCCATATTCCTGTGCCTGTAGGTATAGGGTCAGTGTGTGTCAGATCACGAGTCATACACGCAAGTTACCTCTTGGGCTTCAATAGCCAATTCGACTTCCTCCTCACAAACAGTTGACCAAAATTCGACTGCTTGGAGAGCAACGCGCTCATCAGGATGTTTCATACCGACAACAGTTAGCTGCGGAGGCACATTACACATTAGAGAACTGTTTTTTTTGTTCCAAAGATGAAAAATCGACTCACCCCAAACAAAGCTTGCTCCATGTAAAGAGCCATTTTTTCGTAATACAAGCTCATGATCCGTACAAGGCACTCAAAGGCACCGACTTGAACTGCAACGGAGGAGTTTTGAGTCGCTTCGCACACGACTTGCATGATATAATTGCGCTCTCCCTGAACAACTGTTAGCACTTTACGATTCACCAATACAGATAAACCTTACATCGCGGTCAAAGTTTTCTCGCACAAATTCCAGAGAATTGTATAGGGCATGAATGGCAGCAAGTTGAACTTCTTGAGAGGGCTCTTCTTTTCGTGCACCGTGGATGACCGCCGTCAGGATCTCATTTGATCTTAGACTCAGTATTTCAGGTTTCTAGCGGAAATCAGCCCATGGTTCCAATTTTGTACAAAAGGAACACTTACGATCGCCTCACAGATATATCCGATCGTCTGGAGGGTCGCTATCCTCAGATTCGCATTTGCTTGGTTGTTGACGAATTGAAGGAGGACTTCGATTAAGTTTGGCCAGTGCCCATTTGGTAGCTCGACGGCAGCGATGGCCGAAACCACCTGGGACGCAAATGCGCCTGCCTTCGCGGAACTTGAGCCAAGCGTCAAAAGAGCATCCTGCTTGATTTTGGTCTTTGTTTCGTTTGGCAGGGATAACCATCGGTTGGACATGTCAGTTTGTCGGGCTGCCTCCTGCGATCGCGATAAAATGAACTTCCGAGATGATCAAAAGGGCAACGTCAGACGTACACGAGCGGTGAGAGTGTTCTTCAAAGCCAGACCAGCGGCATTACGGACGTGGATCGGCGTATTGTCGTCAACGAGTACAGACGAGAGCATCAACATGTATTGGGGCTACATAGCAGGTGGTTGAGATGAACAAAAGGCGCGCAGAAGGATGATGGAAAAAGTCGACTCGTACGTAGTTATCATGGGCGGCGGTTTCCATTTTCTGGGTGGCATCTTGACGAACGCTGGCGTCTTGAATGGTAAAAAGAAAGAAGGTGAGTCTATCGCGTATGAAGACGCGCAAGCGCAGGACGACGTACCAGGAGACAGGGTATTTGCGAGGAGTTCTGTTGCGTTCATTTTGACGATGGACACGAAAGATTGAAGAAGATGGTTGATTATAGGAGAGAGAGGAGGGTCTAAAAGGCTGAGGGAGAGATAGCCCGATGAGGGAGAGAAGAAAGACGGAAAAAAAGGGTAAGAGTCGAACAAAGTTGATGGGTTAAGGTCAAAGAGCAACTGGTTCAATTTGGCTACTTCAATTTTTTTCACCACGCCCTTTCACAATCTATTGTATTCTCACCCATCTAAATCCTACCCGCAAAAATCATGGCAGATCGGGTATGTCTCATATACCCTTCTTCATATCTCTTCATATCAACTGAGGTATAGGGTCGTGGTTCAGCTCGAGGCGGCTTCAGCGCAAGAGGTGGGCCCATAAAACGACCAATGGGCGGTGCACCGATCCCTATACCACCACCGTCGTCTGCACCTGGAGCAGACAAACCACGCAAGGAGTCCATTCTTGATCTATCTAAGTATGTCGATGAACGTATCAGAGTCAAGTTTACTGGTGGTCGAGAAGGTGGGTGACCGGTCTCTCTACCAGAAACACACCACCATCCAACTTATTGTTCGTGCACACAGTGACTGGCGTTCTGAAAGGCTTTGATCAACTGCTGAATCTGGTCCTTGACGATGTTACAGAGGATATGCAATGTTAGTCCACTTTCGAGCATCCATTCATGATCGATCTCCTCATATCACGTCTAAAGTGCCCGAACCACACACCCGTCCATTGGGCTTAGCCGTGCTCAGAGGTCCGACAATAACTGTTATCCATCCTGTGGAAGGGACAGAGGAAATTGCCAACCCCTTCTTGGCCGCAGAAGAATGAATACCCACCTTACCCCAAAGCTTCTCTGTACAATAATTGTCGTTTAAACAAACCCCTTGTATTTTCCCGAATTGTCGGAAATAGACGTGCTGTTCCATCGGCTATCGGTAATTACGAATACAAGTACATGTTTCCTACAACCAGGTGCTAAGCACTGGCCATCAACAAAGGGGAAAAGGAATCTGGCAAAGGATAAAGAGTTGAGCAGCTCGATCACAAGATGTACATACGCATGCGAAGGAATACATGCTACCCTTTGCGCAGTGTTCAATGAGACGTAAAACATCAGGGCATGTGCATGAGAGCTTTGGGCCTACGACTAGTGAGGGTTGATATGTTAAGAACTTGGGGGGTACTGGATCGATTTTGAACCTTTGTCAACAAGCTCTTTCAAAAAGGAATTATGCAGGGATATTAACACAATCGGGATCGGCGAATCGGCGTAAGATTGTTTTGAAGGTATGGTCGTCGTATTTTCCAAAGCACATATCTTTAGGGTAAAAGATATGTGCCCAGGGAAGCCATGATCGGCCAGGCCTTCTTGTCATAGCCATCAACTTTCTTTTTCTTCAGTCGATCCAAAATCAACCACGAGGCCAGCAACAGGTTCTCCGTCCCCAGTAAGTGTCAAAGAGGAAAACGAGGACGTGATTTCGGCTTGATCGCCATTGGGGTTTGATGGTACAGCAGTCGGAGGTGGACAGGGTGAATGTGGCGACGGCGAGCGAGAGATGGATGTTGAATATCCGTTTGAGGATGGGGGAGATGGTGAGCTTCCCGTCACGTTTCCAGGAGAAAGACGACTTAGTGATCCGTCCTCTTGATGTTCATGAACACTTTGACCAAGGGAACGGCGAGTATCGTCTTGAACGGGTTGTGATGAGCCTGGCTCTGTTTGTAAAAATTGCGTGTCTTGTGGGGTCAGCGGTGAAGTGATATATTGGGATTGTGATGGGAATCTGGATGCGGAAGGAGGAGGGGTGGGTGCCGTGATTGTAGTACTCGAAAGCGAGTGCTTGTGCAGGGATGAATAACTAGTAGGCGTGGGTGTGTCCGGGCCTCCGTATGACCGGCCAGGAGTATTGTTTCCTGACCCGGCACGAGGATTCGATGAGGACAGAGAAGGTGGGAGGTGGGCCGGTAAGATGTCATGAGGTACTTGGCCAGCATATGGTTGGTAATGTGATAAAAGAGAGGGATGGGTTCCGTGACTTGGGTATAGAGCGGTGGGACGAGGAGATCTTGTAGTAGTCGTTTGGTAAAATACATTTGAAGAATCAGAGAATCGAGAATCGAGAGGAGATGCAGGAGACGGCGGAAGTGGAGTTGCTACAGCGACCTGTGTACTTGAAAATAACATGGGAACTTTGGGGGGCAGACGGGTAGAGAGAGTTCGCCGAGCGAAGTCTGATTTTTGGCCAATTTCAGGAGAATGTCGTGGGCCAGTGACGGGGGATAAATTTTCGCCTTTCTCACCCGGTTGAGGAAATCGTCCACGAATGTGGGACGGAGACCGAGAAGAAAGGCCAGGAGACAATGTGTCGATAGGCGGCGGCGGCCTTGCAGTATCATGTATGTGCCAGGAGGGTCTTCGCGAGATTCCAGGGCCAATATTGCTGGAACCTTCCGTATATGACCTGACTGACTTGATATCATCTTCAGCGATGTCCGACCCTTCATCCGTATATATTTCACTGTTGCTCTCAGATGAGTTATCATTCTCTCTGGCATCAGTCGAGGAAGTCGCTAGCTGAAGTCCAATACCAAGCTGGTTCTCGAACATGGTATGATCAGCAGATGACGCCTCTGGCGGCGGAGGACTTGTCCATTTTCCGCGTTTTGGTGCCATATGCTCGGGAGGAGGTCGAAGAGTAACTGGCTGAACGACTTGACGAGGACCAGGTTCGAAAAATTGGGCTGGAGGAGAAAAACGTTCGGCAACCTTGGGGCGTAGTGTTTGACTCCCGACCGTATATGGGGTCTGAGGTGGAAGGGTTGGAGGTCTGGAATTATACGGAGGGGCAACAACAAGTCCTTCGTCCTTTCTTTCTTCACAAAGTTCTGCAAGAGCAACGATGGCCCGCTCCGGTCGAGCAGCGAGAATTCGTGCAGCACGCATAAATTCCCCTCGTATCTGATCATCCAGAGTAAGCTATGAGAATTTCGCAAACCGACATATACGCACTGTGTATAGACCATCCTTGGTCACACATCTTGCAACATTGTAGTCAACTTCAAAAGGATCCTGATGGGAGATTGAGTTGGATAGGAGTTTCGTGGAATGAGAGATAATCCAACCTCAATGCATAGCCTATTTCTTTCTCTCGCGTCATTGAACCTGCCTGGCGAAAGCTTGGATTGAATGGTAAGAAAAATCCGCTCTGTCAGAGAACCCGTTGTAAATACATACATCATTTTGCCATCCTTTTGACTCCTTTTTGAGTAACCCCCCTCGTATTGATGCCACTCCTGTGTTATATAAGAAATCGCGAGAATAATACCGGAAAAAGTCTATTAATCTATTGAAATTGGTCATGAATTGACTCATAAGCCAAGCTGGATTAAGATAACATCAGAACACGTACAGTTCAGCTACAGTGTCGATATTTTCCGAATGCCATCTTTGGCGCAATAGATCGATGTCATCGAAAAACCTGTCGAATGATAAGTTTAGAAGTCCTAGAATGATATATTCACGCGTTTACCATATATTATGTCCATTCAGATGGGTGTCCTCCTACAAGATCGTGAATAAAGAAGCAGCGGATATGCATATAACTTGGTAGTAAATACCTTTGTTATCGGACGTAAAGGTGGCATTTGTTGTAGATTAGGTAGAACCGGAGGATTTTTGACGTGAACGAGAAAATAAATTACAAGTAGAACGTATCCATAGGATGAGAGTGTCCCCTTGTAAGGGGAGTTGATTTTCCTGGGCAAATTCTTTGATGAAAAGTCATTGAAAACTGGCTGCCAAGCAAAGCTCACCTTCTTTTGCTCCAGACTTTAACTTTTGAGTCGATAATGAAAATATAAGTGACATTCATCCCCACGGAAGCCTTGTAACTCACGGAAAAGAACCATCGTCCTGACGCGGGTAGGATCAATCATAGCATAGCACATGAGGAGGCGTGTATTCTCTAACGCCAGTCTATTTTCGAAACCTATGTCACAAGCGATCCCCAGAGGGAGACCGGGCGAAGGATCCAGGGATAACTTGACGATCGGTATACGAGCATGAGGTAAAGGTTTGACGTGAAACTTGGTTTCTACAAATGCCTCATCGTGAATCCAAGAGCCCACGAAGATTAAAGATGTACGGACCTCGTTCGAGGAGGTCGCCCAGCATGGTAACAAGATCTGTTGCTGAGAGGCGCTCCTCAGAGTCAATGAGACAACATAGATCCATATCTACATGTACATTGCAGGGCAGGAGATGTTTAGATCAAGAATCGTCGAAAATTCTGGAGATTCTCACCAGAGTTCCTCAAACTGAAACCATTCGCGGTGCTGCCGAAAGATAATAGGCGACTATCAGGCTCTATCGTGCGAATGAGACGCTCGAGCAGCTTGCGAACGTCCTCCTTGACGGCCATCTCTTCTTGTGTGGGGAGGAGCTGGATCACGAAGTCGAAGAGACACTGAGAAAGTTCTGTGACAAATCTCTGCTTGGTGGGTGGACGGCGTTGGAGGGGGGGCGTGGAGGCGGTATGTGTGGGATGGTATTGCTGATGGAGAGACTGGGGACTGAGGGTTTGAGTATAAGCCATGGTATGAGGTCGAGGATGATCCAGCCACCACAAGGGAAGAAGAGAAGAGGAGGTGGGCTGATGATTGTGCACCAGGTCCAATTGAATCAACTTGTCAGGTTCAGAAGATAAATGGACCGTTATAGCACCTCACGTCCCGGCTCCCCTTCGGCATCTCCCTCTTTATGTCTTCACATCCATGGTCATCCACATTCTTACAATCGATCTTGAACTTCTCTCTTTATTATCTTACCCGTGGCCAATGCAGCTGCTGGGGCCATCCACACAATTACCTTGTCTCGAGTCAGGCCTTTTCGGGCCCGTCACTCGTGAGATTTACAGGCTTTGATCATCCAGACTTTTCGAGCTTCAACATGCTATGGCCTAAAACTGTCACAGCCGTGTGAGGCTTACCCTGGTGAAGACCACGGCTTGAGAATCCCGATTCCGAATCATAGCCATGTCCACACGTTTTGTAACCACAAGGCAGCAAGTCCGCCCAAGATATTGGCTCGGTCTATGAAAAATTCAAACGTACTTCAAATTTTGTTAAATCGATTTAAAAGAAATGAAGCTCACGGTCATACAATGGGTTATACGAGGTGAGATGGCCGACTTGTAACCTCTGACACGCTGCCTGATAGGGTTGACAGAGCCCAGATGCAGCACAGCTGTGCCGACGAGGTTCTATACCTGGCAAAAGAAGAGCAGTGACTACAAAGCCTGCCGCCACTCTGCAATGTGCATCCTCCTATCCTTTAAGAAACCCAAAGGATCGGGATCAGCCTGGCGTCGCGAAACCCTTCAAATTATCTCTCAGATATTTGGCTCGCCGAAATTATCATTTTGTTTCGTTGGTTGAAGGACTTCGTTCATCTGTGCGGACCACTGTAGCACCTTGAATGTCCGGCAACGACTTCTCAGCACCCTGGTCTGGTTTTGCATTTCTCCTCAGGCTGACATTTCTTTATTACACTCCAAAATCTCGTCTCCCTGAAACCGCCCGGCCTTAACGACACCAACCTGATATCCAACAAACCTATGCCCAAACTAGCCAATCCGAACAGATTTACCTTTCCGTCGCAAACGGTCCAACAGGAATCTACTGCCATGGAGCGTATGGGCGTCACAACAGATATCCTGGCGTGTCACAGTTCTGGGTCAGAACATAGCATTCATACCCTAGAAGACGCTCTGATGAGCAACTGGATGATGTTATCAATAATGGAACCCCTTTGAAGGACTACATTTCCCCCGCTCTTTCTTCTTTTGAAAAAAATCGGTCCCTCTTTTTTCTCTCTTTCAAATCGGAGCTTAGCTGATACTTGTTCTCCCCCACCTTCGTGGTAAATCTCATCCATGCCCTCAAAACGACAACGCCGTTAAGAACCCTCGGCAGTCGACCGATGCTGGGTCTTCGTGGAATTCAATCCAACATTCCAGATATTCCTTCATCCCCTCTTTTTCCACCAGTGCGGATTTAACTCAAGTAGCTACCAATTCTTCAGCAATCAGCAAATCTTTCCAATCATCCGTCATGGGACATTTTTCTTCAATCTTGGACGCCAGAATACCCTACATCTTGACATGACACCGATCAGAATGTGCTAAATAAGCTCTTCCCAGCTCTTCCCTTCCTGGACCAAGCCGCGAACCGCACTGTATGTTCAGAAATTCGCTTGGCTGGCGCTTAAATTGTTCGAGCAAGACTTACCTTCCAAGTTGCATAACATGCTGACTCGGGATCTCGGGGTGCGAAGATGTCTACTCGGTTTAGATCTCTGTCCGATTGACTTTCAAAATTAGGCCGTAGAAAGTTCGGTAGCTTCAATATTTGACGAGCCCATAGAATTGTTTTCCAGCTAACTGCAAAACTCTAGACCGTTTTCACTTTTTCCACAAGTGCGCTTCTGTTTGTACCCAAATAACCAGTTTTGGCCTAGTGAAGGAGATTTGGAGTCAATGATGCTGTCCCGACGACGCGCCTCATTCAGTCCTTC
>JAIFHD010001680.1:0-10636 GCA_019721455.1 Psilocybe mexicana
GATTTACAGTTAAAGCTCTTGAATCGAAACCAGCCAGCCTGTATATAGACAGGAATGTCTAATTTTGTATCTTTGACAGAGGACAGTGGTCAAATGACATCCTGAATCTGAACGATACGAAATTAGACATTCCTGTCTATATACAGGCTGGCTGGTTTCGATTCAAGAGCGTTAACTGTAAATCCCTTGGGTTCTACTTTAAAGCTTGGTGAGCACTAATTTTGACTTAGTATTAGTTTTCATTTGTTACAGTTCGAGAAGAACTTCACCTGATTATCGGTCTTTCTTCTTCACACCATCGTTCTCAAGCTCAGCAAATTGATCTATTAGATCCTTTCCACTGCTTTTGCTCTTCGCGATTGCCCGTTCCTCCATATATTGCTTGACCTTGTCTCCAACCGTTTGCCATTGCCAACTGTGCGGCACATGGATGCACAGGGTGCCTATGGTGTTCCTCTATACATGCGCCAACGCAGACCAGAAAAAAAAGGCTGGATACCGCAAATCTCCCTCGATACTGCGAAACTATGGAAACCCGCACGATTACGCTCGATTTCGGATGTACAAACACTCGTCGGCATCTGATCCGTCCGCAATTTGCTTCCGTTTCATCAAGTGCCCTCGGACACCCTTATTATAATTCAAAAACTTGACTGTGATGGTTAATTGGGGTCAAAGCTGGTCAAAGTTCGAGTGTGAACACGAGGTGGAGAACGAAGATGTCACAAGTTGTGACAACAAATCACAACATCGCTCGAATTTGCGAGCAATTTTGACCTAGTTTTATCCTTATAATCAGAGAGAAAAGTGTTGATAGTACCTTGATCTCTGACCGGGAATTCAGGATAAGCAAAAAAAGAAGTTATAAACGTATAAATTGGTTCAAGAAAAAGTGACACGGAGGCGAAGGTCTTCGCACGCGACGCGCTGGTTCAATTAAGTAAGCAAAGATTGCCCTCTGCCCATGTCTTGACGGTCTTCCTCTTGCTTTGCGTTACTGTCCTGTCCCCTCTTTCCCATAAGAGAAATGGTCTTTGAGAATCAGGAATCGTTCTAGCCAGGACATACACTGTGACTCTTGACCTATTCTTTTTTCTTCTCAGTTCTTGGTTGTTCTCTTCCAACTGCTTGCCTGCTGTCATCTCTCTGTCGGAAGTCCGTCTGTGCTACTCTCTCAATATGCCTCAGCTATTCCTTCAACATTGAAAATCAGAACATCGCATTCCTGACAATCAAAGACTACTACCAGTTGAAGTAAGGTGGGCCATTGCTTTCAGCATGGCAATATCCAAGTCCCTCCTTTCTATCAGTCTAGACCAGGTTTTCCAAGGTCCTGAGGGTAAGTCTCGTGTTTTGCCATTGTCGTGAATATGCACTGATTTTTTTGGTATCACAGAATATGACCTGAGACGACATATCGCGTTCCCGCAAACGTGTGCACGACACACATCCTTTGCTGGCTTTACGGCCATTTGCCGATACGATGTGGGCTATGCCCTGGAAATGGGGTCGGAACATTGGTAAGCCTCATTCTCTGTACTTCTTTAGTCGTTATTAACCATTTCCCTCTATCAGATGCTCGTACTGACATGTCATCTACCCCCCGCTTCACCCTCACATACGCTGACGCAAGGTATCGACTTCCGGCGAACGGGACTCGAGAACAACATCTCTTTGTCCGGGGAATTGACTTGCACCTTGCCACATCATCGCCCAAGGCCTTCTCACGACGTATGGGGTTCCAGGAAACAAGGGTGTGACGATCATCTAGCTGAAGGTATGTTTGCGTATTCACTATTGTATTGACAATGTACTGATCTCTGTGTGATGCCAGACGCCTCATGTTCACTTCATACACAACATATCGCCTTTCTGCAAACGGGAGGTCAAGCACTCAAGCTCAGGACTCTCCCTGACGCATATGATTCTCATCAGACATTGCCAACACGACATAGTATATTCATCCGCAGCAAACGGTGAGTATCACTACCTTTTATGATTTACCGACCCTGTTACTAATTCGTCAACGCCCAAGATCTCAAGTTCTGGCCCTCGTAGCACCCTTGGCGTTGTCGCTCAATGTCCATCTTCACGGCTCCCTCGCATTCTTCCTTCTATGACCGGCGTATCAAACAAGAAAAAAAAGGGCCAAAGGAGATTTAATTCTGAGAATTGATCAATCTTAGAGGTGCAGTATAGACGAAGTTAATATGGTATGGTTTTTACTTTCTTTTTTCTTTTCCAACTTGAACTCGTTTTTATAGGTTGCCCATCAACATTGGAGGCGACTAACTAATCTCTTTCTCAACACCCCCTATCCTCCCTCTCTACCTCCCAATTGTCCGTCACCGCTGCCACTGCTCCTCTCCTCTCCCTCTCCATCGCCGCTGCCGCTGCCACCGCTCCTCTCCTCTCTCCCTCTCTGTCGCCTTTCCGATCACCTCCAATGCTATCATTAAACGACATCAACTTGATGACCACCGTCCCTGTGAATGTCGACTGCATCCAGAGAAGACAAGGACAAGGTGATTCTCGCCCTCGTCACTTGGTCCTGTTTTAAACCATCACCGACCATCTGTCCTATCTTGCTCCCCTTGTCACCACCCTCTCCTCACTCTCTCTTGCCTCTTACCATTGTTTCTGCCTTTCCCTCATCACCATTGAAGATCTTTCTCTACCATCGCACATCATGATACTGTTGAAGTATTATTATTATTTTTTCTAGTACGATCTACTGTTGAGAGTAATTATAAGATGTAACTATTGTAATAACTATGCATTATTGAAGTTACTTTTTTAACATCTTCTATGATTAGTCCTGGTCTTTAAGATTATCCAATTGAAACCATTGGCAGTAGTGATTGCAGGAGTGCTCTTGAGGGAATTTCTCAAAGGCGTGGCCCACATTACCATCACCAAACAAGTCGGCGCCCAGGTGAGGTGCAGTCATTATTTGTGGGTCTGTAAGTGTAGTATCAACCCCTAGAACAGACAGCAGAATGTTATTGATCGGTTCTCTTTGATAATTAGTACACGACGCACCTTGTAGATCAGATATATAGGCTTGCTTATGGGTGATTTGAAATTGGACATGTTGTGTGAAAACCAGGAATTCTGCGAGATGATAGTCGGGTTCATCAGGTTGTAACAACGAGACTGCCTCGGCGTTGTGGATGTATTTGACAAAGTCAGAAGGAACACCAGGGAGCTTTTCTTCAAGAAGGTAGACTGCACGATGCGAAGTTGGTTTCTTCGAGGATCCAATTTCAACATCTTTGGTGGCAATGGCGACAGCGGCCTCGACAAAACGGAAGGCGGGCATTTCGTCGATGTATGGAGGAATGTTTTTTGGGTCTGTGTTTTTGATAAGAAGATCCTTCTTTGCATGGATGAAATCGTACGTATATTCGAGGAGTGCATTTGCCCATACAAGCAACCTTGCCTCTCCGGAGATCGCCTGCTGCTCTTCTGGGAGTGAGAGTCGAGATTCTTTTTTTTTAGATGATCCGCGTGTTTTGGAAGAGTTGATGTTCATATCCACAAACGGCCGCTTCAATGCAACGTCAATGGCCTGGGAGTTGTTGATTGTGGAGCTACCAAGCCCTGTCAACGGTTTGCGAGTGCCATCAAATTCCAGCGCTGCAGCAACAGCAGTTTTAAAACCTCCTTTTCCGACTCCCGAGCCGTACTCGAGGGTCAGGGTTATATGCTAGATGAGCGTGGAAGTGCCCTCCGTTGGGTTGAATACTGATTAGAATAAGCTGAGTGGGATTTTTGCTGAGCTCGGGGAATGTCTTCTGTGGGAGAGGAAAGAAGAGGATCGATTCTGAGATCAATTGCCCAATGTCTAAAAAACAATAATTTAATTGGTGATTTCAAGACGAGTTTTTACAACACACCTTTTATCTCGCTCTTCTTTAGCTCAGCCCCACCTTCCTGAAATGCACGAAATATGGAAACAGCATCCAATGGAACAAAGTGCCGACGAGCTCGTTGTTCTGATGTGAAAGTGGAAGTAGAAGTGGTGGTTGTGGCCGATGACTTCTTCGATGTTTTGGAGGCTCCATGATCATCATCCACATAGTGTTGTTACAGTGTACCGTATGGTACGATTCACCGGACGTATACAGTGTACCGTATGGTACGGTTCAACTACGTCCGGTGAATAGGTGAATAGTTATTATTAGAACATCCCAAAGGGGAAGGCCTACAGTAGCCGTTGCGGCACTCAAAAAATTGCCGTATGGCACTTCTCAAACTGCCAGTGGAACCATATATTCTGACTGTACACTATGCACCCTTACAAACTGATATAGACTTAGCCATAGACTACACCTGTATAGTACCACCTGATCATATACATGGTCTCTTTTCCCCTTGCCACCATGGTGCCTTCCAGTATATTGCTCAAATATTATTAATACCATTGTACCAATCATTGATTCATTGCCAAATCCTTATGCCTATTTGGCACATCAGTTAGGCCTTTGTCGATCAACAACTGCCAATAAAATATCGGCACACCGGCATTCATACAAATGCCATTTGGACTCAGATATCAGTACTAGGTCCTGGTCCTGTCGGCATCATGACTTGTCAAAATATGACTGTAACTTGAAGATTCTGCATAAATTTTGCATGCAGGGAAATGCAAGGGTATGGTGCACCTGCATAGTTTACCACTGGTATTGTGGAAATGAAATTGGTGTGCTCTCATATTAGGCCTTTATAGAGCCATCGGCACATTGGAAATCTGCAGTTGAACGTTATCAGTACATCGGCATTAGCAGACAGTTATTATCGGCATTGGGCACATCAGCATTAGCAGACATTCATTATCGGCACATCGGCATTGGCAGATCGTCATTATCAGCACCAACTAGACAATTTACTACTTACAGTAAACTGTCCAAATGCCTATGGCACTTAATAATTTGATGCTATTCAAGTGCCGCTTGGGCAATGATAAATCTCGACAATTTAATCTAAAAATTCTTGGCCATTGGAAAATCGACATTGTAGTCACATATTATTAGGCTTTAGCACATTGGCATTTGTAGAATGCTTATTCAATATGAGCTATTGGCACATCAATAATTGAAGTCATATATTATCGGCACATCAGCATTTGCAGACAATCACATATTATAATTTCTTGAAACATCCACAGCACATTAGCATTTGTAGAAATACCATTCACACATTAGAGTATTGGTATTTCTAGAAATATTTTAAGCTTCAGCCACTAACATGACATAGTATAATAACTAGCAAAGGTCAACTCTCACTTAGTGGCCACAGCCCAAAGTGCCGTTCAAGTGCCTCTTGAACAACACAATCTAGGAATTCCTTTGATATATTTTAGCTTTACGTCTGGAGTTAGTCTTAGGCTCATTTGGAAACTAGGATTCTAAGGTCAGCTTGGTAAAGAACAACAATGTTCAACATGATTTGCCTAGGGCTTTTTAGCTTCTTGAAAGGTGATTTCATAACCTGTGCAATTAACCAAGTTAGAATGCCGAGCAAGTGCCGAGGCCTAAAATTTAAATTTATCGGCACATTTTTGCTTTTTTTCTACTGTATTGTCCAAGGCTAGCCTTTAAGGAATAATCCTGCATTGGCACATATCTTGCATCTTTTCCCCAAGTTAGTATGGCAGCCTTTGGGATTTTGAACAAGTCTTATCATTGAAAAACTCTTCGATGAATCATTTCATCTGGCTGTGTACTTTTTCCAGACTTAGAGAACTAGCCATGATATTGCAAACATAATGCATTGTTCAGATAAAACATCCTTGGCATATATGTCAGTCTTGGGAGACCCTTTAAAGCATGTATAGAACTTGAGATTCAGGAAAGGGATTCTGAAATCATTCAGGACTATAAACTATTATGGCTATATACTTGAGTCTTCAATTCACTGTTAATCATAACACATATATATTTCAAGCTCTGTAAAATAACTCAGTGATAGTAGATACAACCAGTAGTATAGAACATTCAAGAATCAAGATATCAAATACCAATAGAATAGTGAACCTGACATTAACTTGACCAGTGACCACTTGACTTACAAAGAAGGTATACTGTACTAGGACAATTGGAAATATACCATAACCTGACTATAACATTACATTGAGATCTGAAGTTAAAACTCTGGGTTTATATCTTGCTATCAATTCAAATAACTAGATAACATCTTTGAACAACTAGACAGATAATAAAAAGCTTGAGTATAACATAGAATAAGAGTTGTAAGCACTCATTAGAAACCCTTGTGTACTCTGCTAAACCCTCTAGTAAACCATTGTGCTTAGGGTTCTGACCCTGTAAACCCCTCCCATTTAGGTATCTCCACCCTGTGTTTAGGGTTACAACCCTGTAAACCCCTCCCATTTAGGTATTTCTGCCTTGTGTTTAGGGTTCCGACCCTGTAAACCCCTCCGATTTAGGGATTTTGTCCCTGAAAACCCTAATTGACCCTGCTAAACCCTGCTACTAAACCCTTCTAAACCCTAAATTTTGAAGGATTACAGCCTAAGTCAAGCCCCGACTTGAGGCCATGGCCAGAGTAAATGCCGCAAGTGATTATAAATGCTGCAGAAATTTTGGGATTTTTTTACGGCACACCCGAAGGGTCAATGTCTGTCTGCCAGACCAAAATATAGTTCCAGCGGCATAGCCAATTCTTTGATATGCCAATACAGCAAGTCCCAATATTTGAGTACCATATAAATGCTAATATTTAAGCGGCATATATATAAATCTCAATGCACTCAAATATTTTAGCAACATTTATAATGCTAATATACCATCCTTGAGTTGAATATCTGAGCAGCATTTACCACAAATCCTGGGGTACCATACTGTGAATTTTTAAAGTCCTGTGTTAGATATTTGAGTGGAAATTCCAAGGCATTCCAACTGCCGATGTGCCAATAGCAAAGGTGCCGTTTCTAATAGCCTCGAAATTTTGGGCGGCATTTATGCAGGTGCTAATATGCTGCATTAATATTTGAGCGGCATTTATGCAGGTGCTAATATGCCGCATTAATGTTTAAGCAGCATTTATGCAGGTGCTGATATGCTGCATTAATGTCCAAAATATATATTTTCCGTGGAGGACTGCACTCTTCTCTAAAGAATGACATCTTGTTTTCAACAAAAAGGGGAGACTGACATCATTCTAATATCCTATCAGTACTGGTAACCAAGGTTGTCACAAACTCCATTCTGATATCTTATCTGGTCACCAAGGGTGGGTGACACCACAGAGAGGGAAACAATTGTTTTTTCACTGTTATTCTCCTTGCCCTTTGAGTTATTCTAGTATTCTATCACCCAGTTGTTGGTCATTGTTCAGCTCGCTACTCAAAAATATCTCTGACCAACGTCTACTCTCCTAATAGGGTGTCCGAGGGCACTTGATGAGACGGAGGCAGATTTCGATCGGATCACAAGCCGACGTGTGTTTGTCGTTCCAAATCGAGCGTAATCGTGCGGGTTTCCATACGAAACAGTATATTCTACCACAAACCCAGGACATCGACTTTGATCAGACAAAGCATCGACTCATGGGAAATGGCCTCCTTGTTGGCAATACGTGGACATCTCTGAGTCTGCAGGATAGACCTGACGATGGCGACTACGATGACAGATACGCATACGATGACGATTTGGATAAGCACGATGAGAACCGGGCATTGTCCTTAAACAAAGTTTTCAACCAAATCACGGACTGCTGTATTTTCAAATCTCCTGGCCAGGCTCGCAAACCAACGTTGGAGTACACTTTCACTGGGAACCTGATCGATCCCTCTCGCCGTGAACCTGGTTCGCGTCCGTATGCTTTTGGTCGACTCCTTCATGACCATCCAGAGTATACCCCAAACATCCTTAAAAGCGATGAAGCACCCTCCGCTGAACGTTGGGAGAATATTGCTGTCGCGGTGGAATATCAACAGATTCCACAAGGATCATCTGAACTTGCGCGTCATTTATCACCGAAGACGCTATGGAGCCTCCGAAAAATGATCGGTCATGACCCTCGACGACGATTTGTATATGGCCTTACATTTGAGAAGACGAAGGCACGGCTGTGGTACTATAATCGCTCTGTGATGTGTGTCACCGAAGCCTTTGATATCTGTGAGGTAAGACGGTCCTTTGGTTGATATCAAGGAGTTGTATTGACGATATCCGATCAGGACAATGAGAGTTTCATCTACGTGCTACTGTCCTTACAGTATGCCACCGTGGCTGACCTGGGATGGGACCCAACTATGCGGCTTGTGATTGAGCAGGGCAACATTTATTACGACATCACTGTTCACCACTTGGATGAGACCAACAAAATTGTGACGACCGTCTGGCGCACAGTCGAACCCCTTTCCAATGATTCTGCCAGAAGCTTACGCGGTCATGGTACACGAGTCTACAAGGCATACCAAATTGATGAACAGGGTCACAGATGTGGAGAAAATGTTGCTCTCAAGGATACATGGACCGTAGACGATGGCAGGCAATCGGAAGAAGAGATCCTCTTGGAGATTCTCGAAAACGTTCCAGAGGAGGAACGTCAGTACTTCCCATCACTTGTGCCCTTAGCCTGGGGCAAAGTCCTCATCGACGACGCCGTCGATGATACAGACATCTCGATGATGCGCGGCCTCATGACTCAACGGAACGGCGTTTTTGGTAAATGGACTGGAAATTCTCGCAAATTCTCAACCAGCAACAAATATTTTCTGGGTTATCACTTCGAACGAGAAACCTCACGCAGGCGATCATCCAGTCAGGTTCGTCGATTTGGAAGGAAAGTCCACCGGCGCACGGTATTCAAGGAGGTCGGGATACCTGTCACCTCTCTTCGAGATATGCCCACTGTTCTTCATGTTCTGATCGACATCGTAATGGGTAAGCAATTCGATGATATCCATCAGAATATCCCAATGTTCGCTGACGATTATAAATCTATCATCCAGCACTCGAAATATTATATGGGCTGGGATATGTGCATAGAGATGTGAGCGGGGGAAACGTTCTCCTCGTCGGATCCAGGGGGGTCTTGATCGACTTTGAGACTGTAGCCAAGATTGATTCCCTGGAACCTGAGAGTAGTCGTGTTGGCGCTCCTCGTACCTCAAATCATATTGTGAGTAGATGATTATAGAGGCCTAGTGTAATCCTTCTAACAGGCTTTGACCTAGGGAAACCCCGATTTTATGTCAACTGAGATTTCAATCAATGATTATGATCATGTCAATCGGATTGAATCTCTTCCAGATGATTTTGTGCAGGCGCCTTTTGTGTACAATCAGATGCACGATATCGAGTCTGTGTGGTGGATCTTTGTCTGGATCATCCTTTGGAACGTCATCCCTCTATCCCCGGACGAACAAAACAAGCAAGCCCTTGAGACCATCTTGAAGAAGCTCGCCGCTCAATATGACGCCGCGAACGACCTTTTTGGGCTAGGGGTTAACAATCGTTTTCGCAATGAACTCATTCGGCTGCCTCACAGGATCCCAAGCTCTCTTGGAGACGTTTCGTTGAAGCAGTTCCTCCCTTGTCTTGAGCGCGGGAGGGACTTTTTTCGAAGGACATATGGAGCTGCGGAGAAGCGAGTGAACCAAGGATATTTCGACAGCTCTGCGTTGCTCAATATCCATGGACCATTTATCGAGATTCTGAAATCCGCTCTCGACATTTCTCAAGGTGTTATAATGTGCCCAATCTTGGAGTGGAGGAACGTATTGAGGAAAGCGAAGGAGTTATCGAGTATCCGGTATCCATAGCGAATTGTTAGTGAAGATGTTCGACGAATGTTTTGTTTGTTATTCTGGCCCAAATGAATGAGGTATGAGAATGCTAGACTCGGACTTGCAGTCGGCACTTGCTCCCAGTTCGCTCTGAAGTGATGATGCATGATCATTGTGCAGGTCTCACAAGGTAAGTAAAGTAATAACTATACTTTTTAGCGTATGCAAGATTATCGAAGAATACAAGATGCTATGGATGGACTCTGTATCTCATTAGAGAGCTAGAAGAAAAGACGAAAGGAAACCAAGTACTATACAGGCGGAGAAAAAAGCATATAACGAAAAAGAACGAAAGAACGAGAAGGATAATAGGTGTGGGTGTGCAATAATGATGGAGGAAAATTGATAAGAAAGTTACAAGTGCCAAAAACGGCGTACACAATATAAAGGACTAGATAAGTTAAGGAGAGGAGAAGCGGCTCTTCAGCCGAATTAAGGGTATAAAAACCAAAAACCAAACTGAAGGATAAAGAAAAACAAGTAAAAAAATCAATTAAATCTGCAAAGGATTCTGTTACCTATGTCTGTGCCGTTGGCATCAAGGGAGGAGGCGGTCGCAACCTCTTCCTCCACCACGCTCTCACCACGCCGATCTGCTCTTCCTGCGCAGGGCCGACCACAACACGGCCTTCCGGTGTACTTTTCACATGTGGGACTGGAGGTGGACCCACCAACACCGTCCCACTCCTTTTCGGGGAGTCGTGGGCTACGGAGGCGGCAGCGTCGTGGTGTGATTGCGATCTATGGCCGGACTCGGATGTCTCTGCCCTAGAGCCAGTGCTGCTTGTCGTGCTGGTGGTGGTGTAGACGGACGAC
>JAIFHD010001684.1:0-76564 GCA_019721455.1 Psilocybe mexicana
TACCGAAGAGGTAGGGGCCGTGAGACGAATGTTCCGGTGTGCGACGGGCAGTGACCGTGAAGAGTTCCGGTGTGTCGACGTTGACAGTGGCCGTGAGAGGATGCCGTTAATGTGCGGTGACAGTTGCTGTGATCCGGCAACAGGAGATCCGTTTGTGTTAGCAAAAGCGTCTGAGGCGGAGGCGCACGATGTTCTGAAGGACAGAAGGGGGGATATATTTCGTTTGACCTGTTGAGCTCGTAGGCAAACGGATGAAGAAAAGAGGGAAGGGTAGGAACGGAAACGACGACCTAGCTACGATTACATAATAATCCGAATTAGGTAATCTACCATAAAAAGTCCGTCGAGCACTTAGATTGAATATTCCAACATGAATTTCATCGAAATGCAACGGCAACAAACTTGTTCATAAAACCTCCAGCCTACAGGTACACTGCACGACCTGTTAAATCTTTCCACAAAGCTAATCCTTCTCTCTCTCTTGACGCCGTTTTTCTTCAATCAGTCCGGTTGGACGCGACCCCCAGCGCGAAGATGTGAATTGGGCCTGCGACTTGCTGGAGTCCCATGGTTGTTTGTCCCTATAGAATGAGTCGTCTATTATGGGATGCGGAAGTGGTTCTCTGTGATCGTACACCCATATTACATTTGATTTACTTATCCACTGTAAAGAACAAGAAACGATCAATAATATCACTTTGAATTTCTATTTTTAACTCAACATCGACCAGGTACCTGCACGTGACATGACCATTTTATCCGTCTGTCGATGAACTTTGAAAAGTACTTTATTCCTTACCACTTCAACCAGACTATAAAGACCATCTTTCTCTGCATTTTCCGCCCCTCATGAATACAGTACAATACCCCATTCTTCCTTCACGGCCCATCCATCCACACATCGCCACGACGTGCTCAAACCAACGGTGTAATGTTCCTTTAGAATTCCCAGTTCCGAATCCATACCCTCGACCAGGAACCTTGCTCCAGATCCGCTGTTTTGCGTGCCAGAACATCGTTTCGCATGCTTTTTATCCTGGACAAGTTCCTTCGTCGTCATCGGGGTCGTATGATACCAGTTCCGCCATGAAATCGTCCGCCAGCACGCCGGCTTCAGGGCAGAGGGCGTCACCATCGGGGAATGGTAACGCGCAGCAGAGGAGAGGAAGGAAGATCGGCACCCAAGAGCGCCCCCTCGAAACTGGCTATTATGATATCCTCGGTGTCCCAGTGACAGCCACGACGGATGATATTAAAAAGGCTTACAGTGCGTTTCGTTTCTTCTTTCTTCTCTCATGAACTCAAAAAGCGCTTTTCAGGAAGGCTCGCTATCAAGCACCATCCAGACAAGAACCCGGACGACCCACTGGCAGAGGAGCGTTTCAAGGAGATCGCGATTGCTTACCAAACACTATCCGATGACGCATTACGGCGAAAGTACAACGAGTTTGGGCCCAAGGAGAGCGCTCCTGAGGGGGGCTACGTCGACCCGGAGGAGGTTTTCGGCGCGATCTTTGGCGGAGAGCGCTTCGTGCCCATCATAGGAAACATCAGTCTGGCGAGGGACATGAAGACCGCCCTCCAGGAGGCCGAGGATGCCGAAGGAGAGGGCGAGGCCGAATCATCGAGTCAAGGGCCCCGGTTGAAGGATGCGAAGGGCAGGGACATTCTCAGTCCCGAAGAACGCGCGAAAAAGGAAGAGAAAGATAGGATCAAGAACGAGAAGGATAAGCAAAAGGCAGCAGAGGCACGTTCGTTCTCTTTTCTTCTCTTACGATTTTGTAATCTTTTGTGCAAGCACAGAAGGCAGCGGCGAGAGCTGAGAGGGTCAACAAACTCGTCGAGAACATGGAACGCAAGCTCAGCATATTCACCGAATCCGCCTCAGGCCCTGACGACCCCGACGTATCCAAAAGCTGGCGGACGATATGTCAGATGGAGGCAGAGTGAGTGCCAGGTCATGTTGGGGAAATGTTGATACTGATTTCTCTTTGTAAAAGGGATCTGAAGAGAGAGTCGTATGGGGTAGAACTCCTCCAGACGATAGGATTCGTTTACGTCGCCAAAGCCAAACACCATCTTGCAACCAATCAAACGTTCCTCGGCGTCGGTGGGTGGTTACACAATGTGCAAGGCAAATACCACGTCTTCAGTGAAACGTACGTTTAACCTTTTTCATTCCAACTGGACCAAATTAACGTTATCAACAGCGTGTCGACACTACGTGCCGCCATCGAACTCAAGTCCGTATTCGACCAGATTCAAGCAGCCGAGAAGGCAGGGAACCTGAGTCCAGAAGAGAAAAAGAAACTGGAGGAGCACGCAGCTGAGAAAGGTCTCCAGGCATTGTTCAAGGTACGTCTCCCTTCATAGTTGAATAAAGCAAAAGTCAACTCATTACCCTTTTCACGTCAGGGCACCAAACTGGAGGTAGAGTCCATCCTTCGAGAAACATGCGAACGCGTTCTCGACGACCCCACAATCTCACGCGAGAAGGCGCAACTCCGGGCTGTTGCCCTGCAGATGCTCGGCGAAGCCTACATGAACGTGAAAAAGGAGGACGGGACGGACGGTCGACCAGAAGACGATTATGTTAGGATCGACACGAAGAACAGCAGGGCGAGGGATGCTCAGGCGCAGAGGGCTTAGAGGACTCGGATACTGTGTAACGGAGAAGAGAACTTGGAAGGGTTGCAACGAACTCTCATAATATTGTAATGTACATTTTACTACCCCCCCCCCCTTGCATGCGCTCCGATCGATGAATAATTTTCGTGTTCTCTAGATACTAATACTTGTACTTCACTCGACTCAGGACGATGATAATAGATGTTCTTCTTTTTCGTGGATCATTCAATACGTGCTTTCATGGCCTTGATCAGAGTCAATCCATTGCAGTACCATCGACGGCCCCTCAGGCCTCAGCCAGCAACTTTCAACAGGTCCTGGACTCCTGCCCTTCGGCCCTCGGGATGGGGCATCCATTCATCAGCGTCGTGCCGTCACTTTCACGTCCAACCTTTTCGGACTCCTCAAGGGCAGTCCACTGGTGTTATTCCGGAAGATAACCACCAAACCTCGAGGCCTTGAAATGAAGAATGGATGATTCACCATGAATCATTGTGTGCATGGGCGGGGCACCAGTGTCAGTTTTCTGACAGATCGAATGATATCCTGCCCCCGCCCCGGCGATCTTTTCCGTTTTCGGAAAGTATGGCCAAATTCGTCTTGTCCAGAATTTGTGGCTGACCTTGGCACCACCTCATGTTTTTTTCGTTTCCCAAGGTTGGAGAGAGAAAAAAAGAATTTGTCTGTCCATCTGACTGCTCCGTCTCTGACTTTCGGGGGTAATGCATTCATCTGGGTCGATAGGTCTAGAACCCGAAGGAATGAATTCAACCTGAAATATGCCTTAGAAGGCCCCCAAGTTCGTCGGACTTGTTTTTGTCATATCGTTTGGAGCTGACGGCATGTTCGCAGGGATAATTTTCATTCTCTGATCCTCTCTCTCTGTGAGTCCTTGACATCCCTGGAGCAAATTTTCTCGCCCAGTAGTGTCGCTCGACCTTCTTTTTCGGCGCTTACTTCGAGCGTTAGGATATTGACATTAAACTTGAACAAAGTCGTTGCTGGATCAAGTGTGGCATTGCGAGTTTTTTTTTTCTTTTTCTTTTTTTTTCCTCAGTCTGAATATTTTTGATTGCAGTCTCCATCGGGTCCTTGGTTAATTTGGAGAACGAAATGCTTCCACGGTCATCCAAACGCACACACAGTATATTCTACAAACTCCAACTCGCACTGCCCCTCAATGCAACCTAGAACCAAATTCCTGACTATGTGGCCGAGAATGGGAAGGAATTCGAGGGGCAATAATGGCAACTCTGAATTTCCATCAAAGACCAAGTTCGGACACAATTCGCGGCGAAGAGGTGAGCGGTGTGATAAATGCTAAAAATAGACTTGGTGGCTAACCTCGAGGCGCAACCTCATTGCTTTTCGTCCACACACATGAAGAGCTCTTATCAGCGGAGAGGAATAGAAATCGTTACTAAAAGTCCGGGACAGGTACAGGTTCGCACCTGTCAAATGAAGAATCCATCATGAAATAAAGGCCCGTCGTTTTTGGACTCGATCGTTGGTTTTGACGACCTCTTTCAACCCCCTCATTTGTCCTCCCTCTTCAGCGCCTCTCAACTCTTCCTCGATAATTTACCGTACACTCAATCGTAACAACAACGATCAGGATGCCGTTCGCCTTTGACCCTGTTTCTTATGAAGATTGGGAGTCAACATTTTTGGATCAGCTTCTAGTACGTCAGCAGTCTCTCGTCTGACTCTTATATTGACTTTGTGTCTTATTAGGATGATGCATCATATGCTGCTATGTTTGAAGAATGGATCGATGCTCAAGATGAGGTATGCTCCCCTGTTATATATTATATATGATTGACACAGTATGACTCACTCACCTTTCTAGGGCCCGAAAGCAGTAGCATCTACTACAACAATACCTCCCGATATTTTTCAGGAAGTGCAGGATCTCGTTCCGACTTACAAGCAAGATAGCGACACAGAATCTGACTCCTGTTCCGAGGTATGTGTGTCTGTGTGGGCGAGGTCATCGTCGTACGAAACCCGAGTCCCTGATGATTTTTGATCTAGTTTTCAGATGTTCGATTTATAACGCCCACGCCGCCAGTGCAGCCTCCTCCCCCTCGGCAATCATCATCATCGACATCTCTTACTGGAAAACGAAAACGGGACGAGTCAGAAGATAGTGACTCGGAACTGTGCCCAAGGAAATCAAACAAGGTCGACCCGGTCCTTCCTTCAAGTTCGTGTCTACAACACGGCTGATGCCCATGCCTGTGATTCCAGATTCCACGTCGGGACAAAAAACCATCATCGACGCCACTGGCACTGACACTGGCACCAGAGATCCCTGAAGACATTCTGAACGGCGGACGTCGAGAAATCACAACGGAAGAGCTGAAGATGCTCGTCGACGCCTCAGAGCTCGTTGAGGGAGTTCCGCCGAAGAAGTCCTACTGGCCAACCAGGAAACGTTGCGCTTCAGGAAGCAAACAGCGGCGCCTCACAAGTGCAGTATTTGCGTGCATCTTTTGTGACTCGGACTTCACGCGTGCTGCCGGGATGAGAAGTCAGTACTCAGTACTCAGTCTCTGCTCGTTGGTGATACAATAATACGACATCGATGACTTACTTGTTTTCCTTTTTTTTATTAGACCATTATCGGGGGAAAACCAGTCATAATTTCACAACCACTGATCAGGACCACTACATCTGCGAATTGGGCTGTAAACTCCGTTCGGGGGAGGTTTTCTATACGTATAACAAACGAGACCTTACACGTCACGTTGAAGAGTCCCGGAAGCACCAAGATCGAATGCGTGAACTTGGACTTGTCGCCCAGACTATCGCTGACGCCGGTGACAGTCATCACAGTTGCTTGTAGTTTTTATTCCCCTTTCCCCCACTACACTTCGTTCATCCCTGTCCATTTTGTTGTCCTCTTTGCTTTTTTCCAGAGATACCCCGCTTTCCGTCTATAAATAGTGATACCTCTAGCTTTGCCATTCGTGTTTAGTAACAAGTTTGCTGTCATCGTATTTTGCTATACCACCTCTCATCGATACTTTTTTTCGCTCTCCAGGCTGCCCGGGTTGTTGGGAGGCGTTATCACGTCATGCTCAGTCGTATGAGGAGTTTCAGAACAGCAAGGTATAAAACTTGGCGTCACATTGTGCGGTGGGTGCTCTGAGCCTATCATTTATGCACTGAGTTTTGCAAAGATGCGACAGAACAATAACCTTATATATAAGTTGTATCTTGTGTCTATCTCCAACGATCATGATGCAACGGGTTCTGGGGTTTGCTTCGCTTGCTCTGCCTCTGCATGTGCAACAGCTTCAGGAGCAGCTTCGGCAGCTTCTACTGGTGCGGCAGGTTCAACGGGAGCGGCGTTCTTTCCTTTACCAGGAGGTGGTGGGTGGTAAACCTTCTCCTGAAGGAAGAGATAAACAAAAAGGTCAATCTTTAGAAAAGATCACGAACCTTCTTCTTCTTCTTATCAGGTTTGGCATTTGGATCAGGGTAAGCGAGTTTCTCGATCCTTTGCCACTCTTCATTCTCCTCGAACGCCTTTCGGATGGGCTCGAGCAGGCGGACGATCCCGTTCGCTACAGACGTCTTAAGGTCTAGAGGATGCAAGACCTTGCTCTCAAAGTCCGCCTTGAGGGCTTCGAAGCTCGCGTAATGTGTTGATCCTCCAAACTTGGCTTCTCGTTCGATACTGAAGATGGTTCCCTCGGGCGCGTCATCCGAGATAAAAGGTCGTTGGTCGCCAAGGCCTTCCTCGAGGAGGGTGTTCCCAGCCTTGCGTTCGAGACGGAGTTGACTGATAGGAATGAGCACGGCTTCAACGAAGGCAAGCACACCGTTGCCCTCAGTAACACCCTCCTCACAGAAGGCCGACCTGACCTTTTTGCGAATAACCTGGGCCGTATCCAGGAAGTCAATTTTCGAGTTGGGGTCTGAGGCGGACATCTTTCCGCCTGCAAGGCCTGGAACCATCGCGTTCATTAGATGGGCACGTTTAGCATAGCCAAGTTTGGGGAGGTAGAGCTCGGCGAACGTGAAGATCTTTCTCTGTTTTGACAATGGCGTCAGATGATTGAGCGAGAAGGAAACAAAAAAAAAGACGCACTTGATCCACACCACCAAATTGGAAATCAACATCGAGGTACTGCTCGTCGAGAGCCTGAAGCCCTGGGTATAATAGCCCACTGAGTAGCGCACTGTCGACCTGTTTCACAACCTCTGCTCCAGCTTTCTTGGCATCGTGTTCTGTGACGGAAGCGCAGAGCCGGTAGTTGTCCATGCTGTATTCCCTTGTCAGCTGGTAAGACGATCCGGTGACGAAGTGAAGATGAGACGTCGGGATCCCGAGGGACTTGAAGACAGTGGTCAACAGGATTTCATAGTATTTCGTCCGATGAGCGACGAGATCCAGGGGAGCTTTCATGTTGTCGAGGAAGGCATGAATATCTAGCGAAAGTGAACAAATGTCGTTAATAGATTGCGAACCATTGAGTTGTGGTCCCGTGAAAAGCGATCAAACGACTGACCTGCGAGAAGAATTGTGACCTGTCAGCCCAACGACACCAAGAATAGCCCGTAAATATTCCGAATTAGAAACGATGACAAGTCACTGGCCACGTACCTTCACGTCCGCTCTCAAGAAATCAGCGATCTTGGTTAACGGGACAAAGTAACCAATGTGTGCTGAACGAGGATAGGTTGGGGTGGTGAGCGTGAACTCCTGGTTTATTCATTGGTCATCGAAGGAAATGGGCGTACGTCTTCCAGTTGGTGCTGTTCCTGTATGTATGAAAGGATGTCTGGGCTTTAGGATTTGTCGATTTTTACAGATAGGCTTGAATTGTACGCGCCCCAGTAACATTTTGGTTGTCGACCTTCCTGCAAAACGGCCTTGATGATGTCTTTCCCCAAGACCTCCTGCAATCTCCTGGTGATGATCTCGAATTTTTCGTCTGCTGTCGCTGCCATGAGTAGCGGGTTGAGTAGTTGGGATCAAGGATGGTGCAGTTTGCAAGATCGCAAAATCTTATCGACCAATTAATGACTCGGCATCGGCAAACCCCGAATCGCGAGCATTAGCCTCCGTTCCAAACAATTGAAGTCGCCCAAATGGGCAGGGCGGTGTACGGGAAAAGGTAGTTTAAGGTACTGATGGTCGCGAAAGCAACACTCTTCTCTCAAGAAAAAAATCCATTAATTGAATCAGAAAAAAATTACATTTTTACCAAGTGAGTGATGGCTATTGTACACCACACTCGACGTGGCCTTCAGGCGTGACATTGGAGACTGCAATCTCTCTCGGAGGAACGGTGTCGACTTCGTCAAAATTATAAAGTGGCGCAAGGCTGGTCTTTTGACCAAGGACGTATCGACGCGTCCAATATGGCAAAAATTCTCTGACCTGATACGAGATATGACGTGAAGTGGGCACCGCGAATATGTAATCGAGCTCTTCAAGAGTCCTTTGCTTCGTTTCTAAATCGATGTCACTTCATGGTAGAATGAGGACGAAAATAAGATACTAACCAGGTACGAGCAGGAATATCAGAATCAGCGCTACAACGTTCAACCCAGCATAGAATCCGAATGCGCCAACGCTCCCAAATGAGCTCAAGAGTCGAGGGAATGTTAACGAGAGAACAGATGCCCAAAAAAGACATGTCGCAACGGCCCATGACCTAGTTAGAGCGTATAGGTCAACGGCAGAGGATTGCCTGAAGTTCGAGTAACGTACATTCCCATTTCCCTGTGTGTCAGAGGGAATACCTCTGCGGAGTACGTGAATGGAACTGGGCCTTCTCCCGGGGAATAAAATGCTACAATAATCGTGTCATGAGGACATTGTTACACAAACAGCGACAGGCTGAAACTTGCCAGCAAATAAGAAAACGAAAAGTGCAATGAGAGGGACCTTGGCCCCGCTGTGATCAGGGATATAGAAGCAGAAACCAGCAGCGAGAAGCGTCCACGCCATGTTGGGAAAAGTAAACAAGAGAAGGTTTCGACGCCCAAACGTATCGATCGTCCATATTGCCGGGATAGCAAAAAGCCAGTTAACGAGACCAAAGCCCCAAGACGCAAGTAGGGCATTTCGGGAACTATAACCGGCGTTGACGAAGATGGTAGAGGAATAGAAGGCGATGATATTAATTCCACACATTTGTTGTGCAATCATCACAATGAAGCTGGCGAGAGTGGCGCGTCGGATGCGAGGTATCGTAAAGAGTTCATAAAACCTCGCAAAATAACTGGTTCCTCCGAGGACAGAGAATTCTTCGAGGAGCTGACAATGGACATAAAACATGTCGCGAGCTGCCTGGAGCTCACTGTTTCGGAGTCGAACGAATGATCCGTACGCCTCAACATAGCGTCCTTTTTTCATCAACCAACGAGGGGATTCTAAAGATAGCCGAGGTCAGGATGATTGATGAAAAGGAGTGTAAGTCAAAAGCAAAAAAGCATTTCAAACAACGTATTTTGACGTGCCTGGACAAAAGTAGATCCCGATTATCAGAGGGACTGCAGGAAGGAAGGCTGAGCCAAGTTCCAAACGCCACGCAATGGCGCCCGTTCCTTGAAGAGCTAGATTAGCAGAGAAGCCAAGGAAGATACCGAACGCTGTCTATAAAGTCTATGTCAGAAGAAAAAAGACGAACCAAGGGCGAAAGGAATTATAGCGACTCACCCACATCTGCCACGACATCACGAGTCCGCCTCTGATATTCGCTGGTACATTTTCGGCGGCGTAGACCGGTGATGTGGTGGCTTTAGGTCCCATCCCAAGACCAAGGAGGAGGCGGCAAACCTGGGTAGTATCTGGTTAAACTACTTGTTGTTTTCTTGCTTAGGGAACAACGAACCAGGAGTTGTGGCCATGTTTGACTTAACGCCTGACCGATGACACTGAAAGTACAGAACACGCCACACCAAAACAATGTTCCGCGACGTCCAAAGTAATGGTTGAGTGGGTCGGTCAGCCAGCATCCGATCAGACTGGACCCGATGTATGGACTGGGTAGAAGGTTCGTAAAGATATGTCTTGGTATAGATTGTGATTCTTACCCAGCATTAATTACACCCACAATCCATTCGTTGATGTTCGCTCGTGGATTCCCCGGTTCCGATGTGATGTGCAGGGCTTGTGGAAAGGAGAGGTTGGCGCCATTTGATCCTGTCTGATCCCAGCCTCTGGTAATGAAACGATGAATTGACTTGAGCGTTGAGATGGACTGAGAAGGCTTACTGGACAGCGGCAGCCAAGCTGCAGAGAATGACGGTCAAGTAAAGATCTCTGGACTGGCTCCATCGATCTAAATGGACAGTTAATTAAACAACTGTTGGAGCAGTGAAAGGGAGGGCCTGACTGACGGGTTGTTTCACGCCGAATGACCTCTTTGTCCGACTCTGATAACTCGCTCATGGTCTCGAAATCTGTCTGGTTTTGGGCCAACAGAGCCCCCTTCCGAAAAACCTCGATCTTATCGTCCAGACCATTCTCCTTCGTGAAGACTTGTACTTTTCTCATTAACGTCTTCCTCGAGATTCCGTGAAGGGGGTTATGGATACTGGAAGAATCAGCGAGCGGTCAATATTGAGAGGACGACGAAGCATATCAAACACTTACCGAGCTTGGACGTTGTTACTCAAGTCAACGACTTGGGTGGCAGACTCCACATTCTCATCGTAACTGGCTCTCGCTGACACGCTCTGTTTACCTTCGCTCGACATTGCAAAAAGAAGTCAGAGAAGAATGAATGTGCGGGAGCAAAAGTGATGGTCCTTGAAAGTTGAGCAAAGTCACAGTTTATGTAGGGCTTCGATGAGGTCCATTTTGATCATCGGGCGAGAGAAAAGACGAAAGGAAGGCGAGGTAAGAAAAGGCACACCGGCGAGGTCGTAAGATCATCCACTGGCACTTTCTAAAAACCCCCTAAGAATGAACGAAGGAACGAGCACATGGATCGCGGAAACCCCAAGATGTATTTGCAGTAGCGTTTCGTGATCATCAAGCCTGGTGTTGAATCAGCGTGCTAGATTTGTGGCATTCTCCGTTTGAGAAAATTCTAGCTCCAATCACTCCCCGTCTGGGTCGCTCTGAAATAGGGCTCTCACTGGAGTAAGGGAATGTTCAAACCAACCATGATGGCTAAAAATTTTCGATCCTAGACGGTGGTTCCATGGCAGATTGAATCAAAAGTGGAGTTCTGTTGATGAGGACATGATGGTTTGCGAAGAGGTGCAATATTTTAAATTTTCCATTGGAATAGAAATTGAACACAAATAACAACAAACCAATAGGCCCAACTCACAAAAAATTCGCAAGTCAGAGCAAAGTCATGAGCTTAGTCCTTCTAATTTTGCCGGCGAGTAACGGAAAAAAAAAAAAAAGAGATCGCGAATGATGCCTGCGTAGCTCGCGGATTTAGAATCGACTGGGATGTCCAAATTGAACGTTAATTGAACGTCCGAATGAAATCCCATTGCAGATTGCGAAATGCTAGCCTGCATTGCGCCAGGATTCAGGCCAGCTGTTCAAGTTGCTCTTCGAACGAACCAGAGGGTAACCAGAGTCTCCCCATATTACACGTTTGTCTTGTTCCAAAGCGGGAATAGCAACTAACTGGCACAATGGCGCGGTTATGTATAAATGAAGGCATCATGACTCCTTGAACGATGGAGTGACGGTCCGTCGAGTAAGATTTTTCCTCTAGGCCCTCCGACGTGCATTCGCCAACAAAGTTAAACGAGCACGAAATAGTGTAATTGAGAAGCTGTGCCTCATTGAAAAAAAGCATACAAAATGGAATCTATGTACATACACTCGGTCGACTACTATAGTCGGCGGATTAAGAAGGAAGGAAGGAAGCAGGTGTGAGCGATTTGGCTTTGCGGGCCTAAGGTCCTATCTGTTCGCATTGGCGTTCCATGTTATCCCCATACTGGGATGTAGGGTCGCATGGAGGGAACGATGGGAAGAGGAGGTGGCTTAAATAAAATCCCAAGGACGTCTTCTTTTAGTCTTTGCCGTCCATCCGCCTCTTCTTGAATTGTCTTTCATCACTATTATTTTTCGAACTCTTGGATTTCTTCGAGCCATCCTTGCCTTCCTGACCGCCTCGACCTGCCCTCTTGTTCCAAGCACGCTGCAAAGCACGTTTTGTTTCTCCATCTGGGAAAGAAGCGAGATCGAAGTAGTTCGCGGCGAATTCAATGAGCCTGTCGGGAAGAGAGAAAAAGTAAGGGTTAAACGTTTGGAAACGAAACGAGACAAGAGAAATTGTACTCACCATTCAGCTTTTACTTCCGAAACCGTTCGGATGTAAGGTCGGGTGGTGAGGACGAACTCATTGAAGACGACCCATTCGGGTTGAGTATCAAGACCGCATGATGGATGCAATGCCACAACCTAATTGGAGAGTGATAACCGATAAGAATGAATCATGATGACCACGATGAGGTCACACTTGCCTGGTTATCTTTTACCGTCAGGTAGTTACCCTTTTCACCCTCCTTGTGTGCAATCTGCATGAAGAAACCGCATACGAGAGCTTGACGGATATTGACAAACAATTTCTTTTGGTCCGAAAGCGAGACCAACTCGATGTCAAACCGTTCCATGTTCCGCTGAAGTTGGGCGCGAACATTGTCGGCTTGTTGGAGTGCACGGAGAGAGAGGTAATTTGACCAGGCCCAATTCTTGTCGTGTTTGTCTGCAGGTCCATGATGAGAAAATCTTTTACAGAGAAGAACCACGGAGAGACGTACTAAGGACGTATTGGTTATAGACGTTCAACAGAGTCAAGTGGTCGCCATCGGGTACTGTCAGTGCAGCCTTGGCCGCATCAGCTTCACGCCTCTGGTTGTTGGGACGGAGCCAAACATTCGGGACTGGGGCAAAAGATAAGAATGAAAAGGAGCAGAGGACAAGAAGGATTATACGCACCAGACATCATAGCAGTAATTGTGAGCATTTCATTACTGCACTTGAACTCTGAGCTAACGATTAACAGTTTCGCTAACTGGTTTAAGGACAAAAGGTCAGCTGCATGCCGCGGACGAGCTAGCCTTAATGTAACTCACCTGGGGATCCAGAGGGAATTCTGCCATTATGCCACCTAGGGGTGTGAGCTGCCCTTCGTCATCGAGAGCTGCCAGATAGTTCAGCAACTCTAAAGCTCTCATCAACGTCTCTGGTGCAGGGGCATCGACATAATCGAAAGAAACCAAATCCTGGATTTTTCGAGTCGTTGATTAGTCAGCAAATAAGAAGAGAGAAGAAAATCGAAAA
Organism: Psilocybe mexicana; assembly: GCA_019721455.1. NCBI lineage: Eukaryota > Fungi > Basidiomycota > Agaricomycetes > Agaricales > Agrocybaceae > Psilocybe > Psilocybe mexicana. Next base: position 12,911 of record JAIFHD010001684.1, read on the forward strand.
AACACACCTTGATGCCGAGTTTCATCAATTCTAGAACAGTGTTGCTAAGATTGCTGCGCAGAATTTCTGGATGTGTCTGCTCCTCCAGCTCCTTCATGAAATCCTTTTCGGTGTAGAGCCTGAAGCATTTCCCAGGTCTTGTTCGTCCGGCGCGTCCAGCACGTTGTTGGGCAGATGCTTTCGAGATCGGACTGACAAGCAAACTTTCCACTCTGATACGGGGGTTGTACACCTTCTGTTTCGAGAATCCGGGATCCACCACATAAACTATACCATCGATGGTCAATGATGTTTCGGCAATGTTTGTAGAAACGACAACTTTGCGCCCGGGTGGACCATCTTTGCTGAGAGGTTGAGGAGGAGCGTCGAAGATGCGTTGTTGTTGTTGGGGAGGAAGGGAAGAATAAAGAGGTATGCAGGAAATTGGACCAACGGCGCTTGGGTCTTGATTTATGAGATCGTCGGCCTCCAACTTGATCTTTCGGCATGCGTCCTCGATCTCTTCCTCTCCAGTCAAGAATAGCAGAATGTCGCCAGGGTCTTCTGCACGGTGAATCATGAGAACAGTGCGAATGGCGGCCTCCACGTAATCCGGCTCCGGTTCCTGAGTATAAAACACCTCGACAGGATGGGTTCGACCAGGGACCTTGAAAAGCGGAGCATTTGAATCTGAGCGTAGGCTGAAGTACTTTTGGAATTTGAGGGCATCGAGAGTGGCGGACATGATGATGATTTTGAGATCTTTTCTCTTTTTTGCGATTCCTTTGAGGAGACCCATGAGAATATCGGTGGCGAGAGTGCGTTCGTGAGCTTCGTCGAGGATGATGGTGGAGTAACGTTCAAGGCTCGGGTCATTCATGGCCTCACGGAGGAGCATACCATCCGTCATGTATTTGAGGAACGTCGTTCCTGATTCAGTCATATCTTCGAAACGGATCGAGTATCCAACGTGACGACCAAGCTCAACTGGAGAGTAAAGTCAGTTACGCGATTCTCAGAGAAAGTAAAATTTTTGCATACCATCCATCTCATCTGCCACGCGTTTCGCCACTGACATCGCAGCAACTCGCCTCGGCTGCGTACAGGCGACCATCTTCCCTTTTGTATGTGGCAAGTCCGAATAGGCGACGAATTGAGGAATCCTATCATTAAGAGGGTGTCAGAAAAGATAGAAAGAGGGAGAAACGTCGAAAAAAAGCCTACTGTGTTGTCTTTCCTGATCCAGTCTCACCGACCATCACGATAATCTGGTTTTCAGAGAACTATGCAATACCGTCAGCTGAAAGTTCACCAAGTATTCCGGTGCGACGACGACGACGGAGGGTAGGTCCATTACTGAAGATAGCAATCTCAAACCCCTCCTCGATGCGTAGAACACCATCACTCACGATCTTCAGGAATTCGTCCATCTGGGCGAACACTGGCAGTTTCTTTCGTGTATCGAGAATTTTCTTGTATTGTCCTGAATGAGGTTGCTTCGTGAATGGATTGACATCGCCATCCTTTAAAATGTGCTAAGTACGAGAAGTTTGACAGATAGTTAGGAGAAAGCCACATACCATCGCCTTCCTGACTTGCTCCCCGACAACTTTTCGAGGCAAAAAGCCATAAAGCGGTTCCTTGTCAGTAGGATTGGTTCCTGTTCCTACGCCGCGCTGAGAGGGAGGAAGATGACTGAGATATGGGTTGTCGCGGGGCTTTGAATTCGATTTTCCGTCGGCCATAGTGGATCTGGTATTAGGGTATGTTATGGGTGGCAAGCAAGCTGTGATTCACGTTCAGTTCTTGGAAAAAAGTAACAGTCACGTGAAGGGACGAGAGGCGGGCCGGGCTGGCCACTGACCGAGAAGAGTAAAAAACGAGAAAGATCTTCAATCTCGTCGTTCAATAAATTTTACATATAAAAGCTCAAAACAATGGGCACAGACTAAGATTAAATGATCAGGGAAGATAGAAATGAAGATGTGTCATACGAGTCACGTAGCTGAGCGGAGTCAGAGATGAGCGAGTCACAAGCGAGGGAGGAGTCAGATCTTCAGAACTCAGCTATCAGAGAAAATTTCGGATTACAAACAGTAGAGTTTATTTGGAGAGAAGTTGGTATAGATACATATACAGGTACTCGAAATGTATAAAGAGACAGGAAAATTAGCACTAGGGCTAGGTTACATCGGTATCATAACACTAGCGCCCGCCCGCGCCTGTTTCAACACTGGTATTGCTTGGACGAGGAATGGCAGAAGTTCTCGTGATAATAAAAATGATTCTTCTTTTCCAGTGCGAGAAAAAGAGTGCAATCTCCTCAAATATATTTGCACCTCGCCACGCAGATCGTGAACGAAGTTTCCAGGAGGAAATGCTATCCGTTATTAGTTGGAAGCGTTCCACGACTTCGTTCATCGTGGGGCGCTGACTTGGATCGTCTTGAACCATGTCGTTTATCAAGGGCTTTAGGAAATCAAATCCTCGATACCCAAAATATATATTAGGTAGAAGCGGGTGGCCCTGTTTTGAGAAAGGTTTGAATCTTTGCGGAGAAGAGGAAAGGGTAACACACCTCAATGAAATACTGGCGTACAAGGCTTCCAACATAGTAGACATCGGTCCAGTATGGATTATGCAGCTGGGACATATCTGTGAATTCTGGTACGGTCTTGTCACCACCGAGGACTGGGAGCTCTAGCGGGGAAGTCTCGGTAGCATTGTACCGCCGGGAAATTCCAAAGTCGATGATGTAGTATTTTGGTGGACGCTGTGTTCTCGTAAAGAATTTTGCTCTTCCAGTCAGATCACGCCTCTGTACCAAACCGTACTCCAGTGCTTCGTAGCTCCTCTCGTACGGCTGGTGACCTTCAGGGAACATGGCATCGGTGTCCATCATAAAATTGTTCATGTTGAGGTCGCTGCACAACACAAAGGGGCCAATTTCAATGATGTTTATTCATATGTCGCCGAGACTCACCAATGCGCAACATGATGTTCATGCATGAACTGCAGTCCCTATGCATGCCGTCAGTTCACTAGATCTTTTGCAACTAGGGAACACCTCAGGCTCTACCTCAAATAGCTGACGAATGCACTCCACGGCTTCTCCAAACGTATCAAAGAGAGGTGAGCTAAAGGGTCGGAGATGAGGCATCACAAGGATACGCATGATTGGATTGTCGTCCGGGGGGGTCAGAACATCAAGAAGAGGTATACAGTGATTCCGCGGGTCAGATAGCATGTCGTCCGACGTGAGAAATCGATGGATATCTTCTTCAAATCGGCCTGGTCGTTTTGACCATTTCTTCAGAGCAACATTCGTTCCAGTAGGAATGTGGATGGCGTCGCAAATTTGGCTATACTGAATGGCAGGATATTAGACAAGTTTTTCCCGCCGAACATAACGAGTCCTTACTATCAAGGGAATTCCATCAAAGCAATCCCTGTAATATTTGCCTGTCCCCTTCCAAGACGGGGACCAGTCCGGCGCGTACCGTGGCCCCAACTGGTACCCCATTTCTTTCAACCACAAATAATGGGTCTTCCAAAATATTTCTCCAGAGGTTATCCCATCTTGCGGTTTGAACGCTGCAAATGTCGAGTAGTCCATGGTGTTAATCACTTCACAAAGGAGTGCCCCAGACGTAGACTTGAGGGTGATTAAATGTTTGCCTCTGTCTTGTACCTCAGATACAGTGACAACTTGAGAACAAGAACAAGAACAACAAAGGGGTGTCCGAACTTGGACGTCAAGGGACGTATTGAGGAGACTCTCACGCGCTCATCTTTGCATGCCACACCATGTGTTCCGACGTCGGAATAGATCAGATTTTTCAATTTCAATCTCTCAAGAAGTTATGTTCATCCTTCCACCGTCAAGATTTTCAAGCAGGCTGGATTAAGCTTGCTGCCAATAGGCGCTGGCGAACTTCGGGTTTCATTCATCGAGCACTTTGTACAAATGACAGAATACCATAAGTATCAACATATAAATTTATCAAGGCAACACACATAGAAAATCAAATTGGTATGGATTTTCCCCAGATTCACCGATTAATGGGACGAGGGATAGCAGGAGTTCCCATGAGCATGAATATGAGCCTCCTTTTCCAGTGAGAGAAAAAGAACACAATTTCATCGAAGATACCTGAGCTTCGCCACGAGGTTCGCGAACGCAGCTTCCAGGTACTCATGTTATCCACAATGACTTGGAAGCGTTCCACAACTTCGTCCATCTTTGGTCGTTTACTTGGATCGTCTTGGACCATGTCGTCGATTAGAGGCTTGAGAAAATCAAAGCCTCGATAACCTGGACACATGTCTTCTAAAAGCGGGTGACCCTATGTTTCAAGGAGGGCAATGTGAGTCCATGCAGCAGATTTCTGAAAAGCGACGAACCTCAATGAAGTACTGGCGAACGAGGCTGCCCGCGTAGTAAACGTCGGTCCAATATGGATTATGCAACTTGGATGTGCCTCGGAACTCCGGTACAGTCTTGTCTCCACCATAGACTGGAAACTCTTGCGGACAGGTCTCGCTCGCGTCATAGCGACGCGAGTTACCAAAATCAATGATGTAGTATCGCGGTGGGCGCTGAGTCCTCGTGAAGAACTTCGCCCGGCCACTCAAATCAGGCTTACGCATTAAACCGTGATCTAGGGCATCGTAACTATTATATTGAGGATGGTAGCCCTCAGGAAACATGGCTTGGGATTCCATCATAAAATTGTTCATGTTAAGGTCACTTCACCGAGGACAAGTGTTCATCTCAAAGCAGATTACGATGTCGCATGATGAGGCTCACCAATGGGCAACGTGATGTTCATGCAAGAATTGCAATCCCTATGCTTACCATCAACTCATATAGCTAATCAAACGTAGGAGAAGCCTTACCTCAAATAACTGGCGAATGCACTCCACAGCTTCGCCAAACGTATCAAAAATAGGAGAGTCAAAAGGACGAAGAAGGGGCATTACGAATATCCGAGTTTCTGGGTTTTCGTCCGGAGGAGTTAGCACTTCAAGTAGCGGAATGCAGTGATTCCGGGGGTCCAATAACATCTCATCTGAGGTTAGGAATCGGTGAATATTCTCCTCCTGTCGGTATGACTTCTTGCGCCACCGCTTGAGACTGACGTGCTGGCCACTGGGGACATGGAGGGCATCGCATACATGCCCAAACTAAGTATTTGTTGAGGTGAGGTTCTATGAATGACAACTGGAAGAAAATCACCAGAAGAAACACTCCATCCTCGCACTCGTCGTAGTCTTTATTGGTTCCACCCCACGATGGCTTCCAGTCTGGCGCATAGCGAGGCCGTAACTGATATCCGTTCTCTTTCAACCACAGATAATGTGATTTCCAGAACGTTTCTCCACCTCCTAGGGCTCCGCCTGCTATCCTGAATGTCATGTAGTCCATGGATTATCGAGTGGGGATGGTCTGGGTGAACCGTGAACAAGATGAATACAAGAAACCTCAACTTAAGAACTGCCCATGTCAAGTTGTTGATACATGTTTTGGCAGTGACCTAAATCATAACAATTGCATTGAAATTTTGCTGAAATTGCATCGCCTGATGATGGACACTTTTTAACCTAGGAATCCTGATACATAATAAGATTAAACAATATAAGAAACTACAAGCGATGACATATTACAATAAGAGTGTGTCTGTAAATTGCTACTACTTAGTGTATGTGTGTGTGGGTGTGTGTGGGCTTCTTGCGGTCGGTTGATTCCGAGTCGGTCCCTATGATATCAGAATTTTAAACCCCGTTCGTAAGGTGGAATCCTCACAATAAGACTCTCAAGTGATCGCGCAATTGTGATTTGATTTAGTACAGGATATCATAGTACTAGTAGGTACTGTAGATGACAGGTGTGGTATATCATGCGGCGGCGGCACTACGACTCTGTGACCGAAAGCTGTTAGGCTGTGGAAAGCAGCGTTGCAGACAAATTACAGACGATAATCTACTCCTCTTGTCGTTGTCCATTCGTCGTTTCTACTCAGGTTTGATTCCCGTTAGAGACATGTGGACTGCCGTCCTTAAATCTCCATACCACTAGCCCCATCGTTAATAAGCACCTCGCCAAAGTTTTGACACGGACACGATACTTACGTTGTCCCCTGCAAGGATGATATATTCAATACAGGCCTGACTCAAGGTAGGAGCTCCTGGATTACAGATATGAGTCTCCTTTTCCAATGAGCGAAAAAGAGTACAATCTCGTCGAGGATACCGGAACTCCGCCATGACGTTCGCGACCGAAGTTTCCAGGCGCTCGTATTATCTACGATTTCTTTCAAGCGTGCCACCGCTTCATCCATCGTCGGTCGCTGGCTGGGATCATCTTGAACCATATCGTCGATCAAGGGTTTGAGAAATTCAAATCCTCGATAACCTGGACAGAGGTGTTCCAGCTGTGGATGACCCTATGCACGCCCGTCAATATTATCCTTTGTGCAACGTCCAATCCTGGTAACGCACCTCAATGAAGTACTGTCGAACCAGGTTGCCAGCATAGTAAACATCAGTCCAGAACGGATTGTGCGGTTTAGAGGGATCTTTGAATTCCGGTACACTCGAGTCCCCACCCAAAACTGGCATCTTACGCGGACAGGTGTCGCTAGCATCGTACCGACGGGAGTTTCCAAAGTCAATAATGTAATATTTCGGTGGACGCTGTGTCCGCGTGAAGAATTTGGCACGTCCACTCAGATCCGGCTTCTGCATAAAACCATAGTCAAGTGCTTCGAATAGGAGCCTTTGTGTATGGTAACCTTCAGGGAACATAGCTTGAGATTCCATCATGAAATTATTCATGTTAAGGTCGCTTTGCGTAATTGAGGATTATTGTAGCATATCACAGGGTATGTATGACAAACTCACCAATGCGCCACATGATGTTTATGCATGAACTGCAATCCCTATACAGATCGTCAACCCACGAGAACCATTGTGATTGTGCTTGGTGACCTACCTCAAAGAGCTGGCGAATACATTCTACGGCCTCGCCAAATGTATCGAAGATAGGGGAGTCGAACGGGCGAAGAAGGGGCATCACTAGCAGCCGCATCATTGGGTCTTCGTCTGGAGGAGAGAGCACGTCCAGAAGAGGTATACAGTGGTTGCCGGGGTCAGATAGCATGTCGTCTGTGGTCAGGAATCGATGGATTTCTTCCTCGAGCCGATGCGGGTTTTTGAGCCACTGTTTCAGAGCAACGTGTGTACCTGTCGGAATATGAATTGCATCGCCGATATGGACATACTGTAAGACTCTGATTAGGCTTGATATGCATAAACCAGTCGAACCAATACGTACCAGCATGCGAATCCCATCTTCGCAGCTTTTGAAATGTTTGTTTGTACCAGTCCAAGACGGCGTCCAGTCGGGTGCGTAACGTGGCCGCAATTGGTATCCTTTCTCTTTTAACCACAGATAATGTGTTTTCCAGAAGATTTCTCCAAACGTAAGACTACCAGGTGCTCTAGGTAGTGCGGAGAAGGTCAGGTAGCTCTGGATCCTTTGTTGCGAGGTCATGGTGGAAGCGGGTTGAAGAAAAACACCACGGTCAACAACGTGCCTTTGACAAAGAACGGTGTTGACGCGTGTTTTGGTCCTTGACAACTATACTTCAAATTCAAACAGGCGATAAGCAAAACCCAAAAAAGATATCGATCCTCTTGTTTCTGTGGGTCAGATGAATATATTCAACCGTCCGACGACACGATTATTTAACGATCATCACCGTGCCACTTCAACGTTCAACTTCTAGGTGACCCGGGCCGATCAGACTCCGAGTCCATGGCCACAGACTTGGATTGATCGGTTTGATCATTTCTCTAGGGCAACATTCGTTCCAATCTCTCAAGAAGTTATGTTCATCCTTCCGTCAAGATTTTCAAGCCTGGAATAAGCTTGCTGCCAGTTGGCGCTGGCGAAGGGTTTCGTTCATCGAGCACTTTGTACTAATGACAGAATACCATGAGTATCAACATATAAATTTTACAAAGGGAGCACACATGGAAAATTAAATTGGTATGGTTTTACCCAGATTCACCGATTAATGGGACGAGGGATAGCAGGAGTTCCCATGAGCATAAATATGAGCCTCCTTTTCCAGTGAGAGAAAAACAACACAGTTTCATCGAAGATGCCCGAGCTTCGCCATGAGGTTCGCGACCGAAGTTTCCAGGCGCTCGTATTATCTACGATCTCTTTCAAGCGTGCCACCGCTTCATCCATCGTCGGTCGCTGGCTGGGATCATCTTGAACCATATCATCGATCAAGGGTTTGAGAAATTCAAATCCTCGATAACCTGGACAAAGTTCTTTTAGTTGTGGATGACCCTAAGCACGCCCGTTAATGATATCCTCTGTGGAACGTCCGATACTGGTAGCGCACCTCAATGAAGTACTGTCGGACCAAATTGCCAGCATAATACACATCAGTCCAGAATGGATTATGCGGTTCAGAGGGATCTCTGAACTCCGGTACGGTCGGGTCCCCACCCAGGACTGGCATCTTACGCGGACAAGTGTCGGTAGCATCGTAACAACGGGAGTTTCCAAAGTCAATAATGTAATATTTCGGTGGACGCTGTGTCCGCGTGAAGAATTTGGCACGTCCACTCAGATCCGGCTTCTGCATAAAGCCATAGTCAAGTGCATCGAATTCGATCGCTTGAGTATGATAACCTTCGGGGAACATAACTTGAGATTCCATCATAAAATTATTCATGTTTAGGTCACTTTCACAGAGTTGAGGATTATGGGAAGTTCGGGGTATGTATGAAAAGCTCACCAATGAGCTACATGATGTTTATGCATGAACTGCAATCCCTATAGAGACCATCAACCTACGAGACCCGTGATGATTGTGCTTGGTGACCTACCTCAAAGAGCTGGCGAATACATTCCACGGCCTCGCCAAATGTATCGAAGATAGGGGAGTCGAACGGGCGAAGAAGAGGCATCACTAGTAGGCGCGTCATTGGGTCGTCGTCTGGAGGAGAGAGCACATCGAGGAGAGGTGCACAGTGGTTGCTGGGGTCAGATAGCATGTCGTCCGTGGTCAGGAATCGATGGATATCTTCTTCAACCCGGTGCGAATTTTTGAGCCACCGCTTGAGAGCTACATGTGTACCTGTCGCAATATGAATGGCATCGCAGATATGGACATACTGAAAGAGGCTGATAAGTCTTAATATCCATACACACATCTGAACAATAAGTACCCCCAGGCGAACCCCATCCTCGCAATCTCTGAAGTATTTGGTTGTCCCACTCCAAGACGGTGTCCAGTCTGGCGCATAACGTGGCCGCAATTGATATCCTTTCTCTTTTAACCACAGATATTGTGTTTTCCAGAAGATTTCTCCAGGACTAAGACCACCAGGCTGTTTGGAGAATGTCATGTAGCTCATGATTTGTTGCGAGGTCGCGGTGGAAGAGAGGGTTCGTAGAAAACCAGTGTCAACTGTCGACGTTTCGTTCAACGTGCTGGCAGGGACCAGACCGTGAGAAGCCTAAAATACCACGTTGTTGAAACTCCCACCATGCATTTGATTAAACGACTTTGTACTTTATGTCAGTCAAGCGATACAGTATATAGCAAAACCGAAAAAAAAACCTCCGTGAAATTCGATGGTACCATCATCCAAGTTTTAACGACAATAGCCGGGCCACTTCGACCAACTTCAACCAAACTTCAAGATTGATTTGACGACTATCACAATCACTATCACAATCAAACCTGTCCTTAAATATATTTTTTCTCCTTCCGTCTGACACAATCTTGAAATGTAAATGGTCAGACCAGTTCCATCCAGTTTTCTAGAAGAGCTTCACCGCGACATATCCTATTGGCTGCCGACATGAGGATTACATGCACCCTCTGCCAGTGTAAGTTCACCTTCCAAGTTCACAGACTTTCACAACGCTGATACAACGTGTTGTTTTAGCAGCACAAATCTGGAATAACATGATCTTTACGTGCTTAGGCGTTCAGGTTTGCAAAGAATCGATATATAAACCATGTTCTGTACAATCCGACTCCACGACAGATACTTCTCGAAACCCCCGTTGCAACAGGCTCTCGGTGCTCAAACTGACCCGCAGTCAGTATGCCAATCGACATCGTCGCCATGTCTAGTATCCTTCTTCTTCCATTGGCGGGCGTTCCAGCTGTTTCTGGCATCTCGGATATGCTTCAGAAACTCACTCCCGCATATCGTGCCGACACCTGGGCAGTCAGAATACAGGAAATCGTCACCATCGTATGCTCCAAACGGAACAAAATCCCTGATCCAGCGATGGAAATCTTCTTGGATTTCGTCAACGAGTAACTTTCTTCAACGACTCGGTCCACACTCTATTACTGACTTTATCGCATTACATTACCTTTAGTTATATCGATGCCCGCGTGGCATTTATACAGCAAATGCAGAGAGGAGAGACACGCTTGCTTTGGAGAACCAAGATCGATAAACAGCATGTGAGATGCGCCCGTTATGCCTGGAAGACTGGACTGGTGAGTATGCCCTAACTTATGAAATGTTCGGACGAGGCAGAAAATTTCGTCCGCAGGCCTTATCGACCGAAGCAGACATAAGAGCACAGGAATGCGCAATGAAGCACAAAGGCAGGCCTACTCCTCCTGAAGGTGAAGCGGCAGTCTGTGCACAATGTGAAGTTGAAAACAAGGGTCCCAGTACGTTCATCGATGATCGGTGTCGAATCGTGTTCATATCGATTGACTTCGGCATATATAGTGACCTGGGCTGTCGTACTCGAAGCAGCCATGCTGAAAGGTGCGATCCAGGAGAGGGAAGACCCAAGGGGGACCGATGTTGCCGAACAAACTGGGGAGAGTTCACAAGCAACCACGGATGATTCCGAGGCGCCGACGACAGACACGACTCAGTATACTGCCCCCGAGTCCATTTTGCCTGACATGCCCCTTGACGAAGAAGAAAGCGACATAATGGAAGAGGTAGTAGAGAAGGGCCTAATGTCTGCTGGCCTCAGTTGGGATGATATCCGTGCTTGGAAGTCTTGATGCTTAGCGCTTATGCATTATGTCTTGTTGATTCGGTTATCTTCGTACGGTCCACCCACTGGCAGCTGTATACATACATGTAATTAGAACTTGAAGCTTGAAGCTTGAAGCGTTGGTGAGAAAAGTACCTTGCGTGAGGCCCTACCTCGCTGATGTCAAACCCTGGCAGGCGTTCATATTGTCCACGATGATGAGCCGCCTGCCAGAACCGCCCAAGTACTACCCGCGTCGAAACCATTCGAACCCCCTCCCCAACGTACTGCACAGGGGACTCGGAGTAGGAGGGACCAAGAAGAGGGGTGTCTATACCTGACCGTCACTACCCCCTACCCAAACAAGCGCCAATGTTCAAGCAAACGTTCAACGTTCACCAGCACCATTCACCTCTCCAAATCCCGAAAGACGCCAAGTAACAAGTAGGTTAGTCAGAAATATAATACGCATTAAAACCATTCCAGTAACATCATCGTCAACAAAAAATCACTACAAGACAAGGAAAAACAAACCCATTCAAAGAAAAAAAAAGAACGGGGGTCGTCCTAAGAAGTTAGTGGTAGCAGAACCGGAGTCCAACTCGGGAGTACATCATCAACATTTCGATAAAAATCCAACCCAGACCCAGGATCGCCGTGTATAGAAAATGTGTAGGACCGAAGAAGGGTGCTGACTTAGGATGGTGTGTGACGACGAAACTAGGGACGAAAGGTAGAGAGGAGAGTAGAGGAGAGAGGAAATAAAGAGGGGCGTGGAGGGAGAGGGGGGACGCGCAAAGCGGGTACTGTATGTAGTAGCGGGTAGGTATTTTTCCACAACAAGACAGGTAACAAAAAAAAAAGTTCAATAAACGGAGAAAGAGTGGAAACGAGCGGGTATACTAAAAAAGAAGAGAATTATGGGGATATGTCGAAAAGAAAGCCGATATACACTACAGTTTATCGGCGGCACCAGTCGTATAAGATTCCCTTACGGAGCAGAGTTGTCAAGAAAGAAAAGGCAGGAAGGGTAAGGAACGAGGCGGGAACCAGCGTCAGACGGTTGGTTGGAGAAGAGAACCATGACGATAGAAGAAAGCGGCGTTTATCTTCTGTTGGTACCAGCGCGGCCATAGCCAACCTGAAGGTTCTCCAACTCGGCCTCGAGCTGCTTGATGGCACTGTGGGCCATCTCCAAGTCCTTGTTCAGACGGTCTCGCTCGGCGATCAACTACAGAGGATAGGTCGCGAAACATCAGTAAAAAGACAAACAGAACGGAACTGAGCAAATCAAAACATACATGCTGTTCCCATTGCCTGAACCTGGCTTCCTCCGCCTTGACCTGCTCGGTGAACTTCTTCCTCAGCTGCTCTTCCTCCTCCTTGAACTTGGGGTTGTCCAACTTCTTGACCTTGGGTTCGCCGAATTTACGTGTCTCCATCTGTGTTTGCCTGTAGTTCTCGTAGTGCGAATCTTCGGACGTCGAGATGAGGTCAAGCATGTGCGTTCGGATGAGAAGGGAGCGCAACTTCTTGAAGTCGCAGTGATTCTCATTCTCAACTGAAGAAAATGTCAGCGAATGCGAAGTTGAAACCAAATACAGATTTAAATTACCTTCAGCAACACCCCAGATGTATTCGCGGCCCTTAACTGTACGACCGTCAGCAGTCCTAACATCCTCAGTCGAACCAATGATCGAGAAAGGAATGGCGTCGATCAAAACACGAGCATGTTCCACATTCTCGTCGTCCGCATCAAGCGGCGGCGTGTAAATCCGGATGCCTTGTGCAGCAATCACTTCGCGAACCTAGACGATAAGAGTAAAAAGTGGAATAAGGCGGGTATGAGTTTAAACCCTAAATCGAACCAAGCAAACAATGATTGCCACGTACTCGCTGTTTGAAGGTGAACAGGTCATTTTGGGTGAGGGTATCTGCTTTGGCGATGACGGGGATGAGATTGACACGGGTTCCAAGACGTTTCATGATTTCGATGTCCAAGGGCTTTAATCTGGAAGAGTAAAATGAGAAAACATTTCTGGACAGAAGAAACTGAGTACACACGTGTGCCCGGTGGGACGGATGAAATACAGACAGGCGTGCACTCGCAAATCTGTCTTATCCTGCCTCTGCGGCTGCTGCTCCTGACGCATATAAGCTTCATGCTGGTCGTCAATGAATTCCACAATTGGGAGCCAGGAGTCGCGGTTGTTAACGTAGTCACCGAAGCCAGGGGTATCGATGACAGTGAGCTTGACCTTGAACTGACGCTCCTCAAGCTCGGCCTTGATAATCTCGACCTCGGTGAGCTTGTCCAGCTGCTTATAGTGACGCCTGTTGTAGTTTTTGGGGGGTGACAGCTCGGTCGAAAAGAGGGTGTTGATCAAGGTGGTTTTGCCCAATCCCGACTCGCCTTTCACGTTCCCTCAGCCACTTGGTCCCATGTATAGCAACGCATTCGACTCACCGACGACCATAATGGTGAAGTGAGCACCACGTTTTGCGACAATCTTGTGCCTCTGTCATAGTTTCCGACGCGTCAGTATCGTTTCGCCCGTCCTCCGCGTAAAGACTGCCGACAACGTACCTGGTTGGGGAGGTTGGCAATGCCAATACCGTCAAATGAAGGAGTAGGAGCAGCCATGGCAGAAAATAAAGGGAGATGAGGACAGGGGAGCAACGACGACGTTGACGAGCAAAAATCAAGCCAACGCAAAATCGTTTGAGAAAGGAACCCCTGTTTGCGCTTGTTTGTTTGCCGTGGCGGCTCAGGGTCTCGTCCATTGGTATCATTCCTCCTCTTGATCAAATATTTTCTTGATGGGCTACTGTATGTTCGTGGATTTCTGTTCGCTCTACCAGGAACCACCCAAGCCCAACTCTACCCTTCAGGAGAACAATCTCCCTCTCCCGTTGAACCTCGACTTCACAGTGGAAACCTCTCGCTCGATCGCTCAAGGAACCATGGAAATGACCAGGCTTCAAAAGGAGGTTGGATTGTTGCAGGGCCTCCCGGATCTGTCATAAATCGAGCCCGAATTACCATACACACAACCATGACATAACCTCTAGGTTAAGACCCAGCAAAGGTTATTGTTCTCTGCGACCCACGACATTCCTTCCAACAAACCATGGATTACATGACATTTACGAAGCCACTTCGACCGCATGATGCTCTGAGTCTTGGAGAACTGTTTTGGAAAACGCATTATTTGTGGTTGAAAGAGAAAGGATATCAATTACGACCACGCCTTGCGCCCGACTGGATTCCGTCCTGGAGAGGGACCGACAAGCATCACCTAGATTGCGAAGATGGCATTCGCCTTTTTGTAAGTAAGGCTCGTTGGTCTTGTACATTTTTTTTTTATATCTGACACCATGCTTTTCAGTTCAGTCAAATTTGCGATGCCATCCACATCCCCACTGGCGCGCATGTTGCTCTAAAGCAATGGTCAAAACGACCGGGTCGATTCGAGGAGGATATTCATCGATTCCTTACGTCGAATGAGATGCTCTCTGACCCCCGGAATCATTGCATACCCCTGCTTGATGTGCTGACCCCACCGGACGAAGATCCACTGATGCGCATCTTGGTAATGCCCCTTCTTCGCCCCTTCAACTCGCCCGTTTTCGATACCATTGGGGAGGCTGTGGAATGTATTCGTCAGCTCTTTGAGGTATTGTGTCACGTATACTTTCAAAAGCACTCATAAATTGACGGTATGCATAGGGCCTGCAGTTCATGCATGAACATCATGTTGCGCATTGGTGAGTTTCGTCATACCACTGGCATATGTCACCTAGTTGAAGCTAAATCGTTTCTGTTGTGAAGTGATCTCAACATGAACAATTTCATGATGGAGACTCAAGCCATGTTTCCCGAGGGCTTTCATCCACATGTGAAAAGCTACGATATCCTCCAGTATGGCTTTATGCGTAGACCCGATCGCGACGAACGGGCGAAATTCTTTACGAGGACTCAGCGTCCACCGAGATATTACATCATCGACTTTGGAATCTCCCGTCAATATGATGCCACTGAGACTTGTCCCACAGAGCTTCCAGTTGAAGGTGGTGACAAGACTGTACCAGAATTCAGAGATATGTCCCAGCTACATAATCCATACTGGACTGATGTGTACTACGCTGGAAGTCTCGTACGCCAGTATTTCATTGAGGTGAGTTACTTTGTCATCTTTGTGAACAGTTGTCCCATTCGCAAAATAGGGTCACCCTCTTCTACCCGAAATATATACTGGGTATCGGGGGTTTGATTTTCTAAAGCCGTTGATCAACGACATGGTTCAAGACGATCCGAGCAAGCGACCGACGATGAACGAAGTAATGGAACGCTTCCAACAGATTGTGGATAACACGAGCTCCTGGACACTTCGTTCGCGCCCCTCATGGCGAGGCGCCAATATCTTCGAGGAGATTGTACTATTTTGCTCCCATTGGAAAAGAAGGATTATGTTTATTATCACGAGGACTCCTGCCATCCCTCGTCCCCCAAACAAGTAATATCAGACGGACGACTACTTTTGTATTCTATTATCTCGCAACGGATGTTTCCAAGTTGTGATTCTGAATATTCACTGAACTGACCTACATTGCGCATCCCTGGATGCACTCGAACACGCGATTCCCTTCAAAAGCCCTGAGTAAACCATTTCCCCCCTGACAGGTGCCTCCCTGCCGTCCCAAATTGGAACCACCTTTTGTCCTTGTTCCAAATTCTACGTAAGTAATCTCAACACACATCATGATCTCGCATTTCTTTCCAAAAACGCCCACCTTTTCACCATGAACTACTCGACGTTTCCAACTTTCCGACCGGGAGATGGTCTATCATCCGTCGAAACCTTTTGGACAACCCATTACTCGTGGTTGAAGGAGAAGGGGTATCAACTACGCCCCCGCTACGCGCCGGACTGGTCTCCGTCTTGGAGAGGGACAGACAAACATTACAGAGATTGTCCGGATGGAATCCCACTCCTAGTAAGAACTTCTTAATTGTATCGAAGGGACTTCATGTTCATACGATACTTTCCAGTATAGTCAAATTTGCGATGCTATCTACACACCCACTGGTACACATGTCGCTCTGAAGTTATGGCGAAAAACACCTCGCCGATTGGAGGAAGACATCCATCGTTTTCTAACCTCGGATGAGATGTTATCTGACGCTCGGAATAATTGTATACCTCTTCTCGATGTTCTGGTGCCGCCGAGCACTGACAATGCCAGCGGGCAAATCATTCGAATATTTGTAATGCCTCGTCTCCGCCCCTTCAACTCACCGCTTTTTGATACGATTGGCGAGGGCGTGGAATGTATCCGGCAGCTGTTTGAGGTATGGACGATAAACATCTGAGATAGACTATGCGAATTGAAGGTACTCTTAGGGATTACAGTTCATGCATGAACATCATGTCGTACACCGGTGAGTCCCCGTCATCCTGTTTGATTTTTTACTGGATGAACATTCCATCTTGCGTAGTGACCTTAACATGAACAACTTTATGATGGAATCCCAAGCCATGTTCCCCGAAGGCTACCACCCACAACTGAAAAGCTATCAAATCCTCCAATTTGGCTTCATGCTTAAGCCTGATCTCAGCGGACGGGCAAAATACCTCACGAGGACACAGCGTCCACCGAGATACTACATCATTGACTTTGGCCTTTCCAAACGCTACAATGCCTCCGAGACCTGTCCGCAAGAGCTCCCAGCTTTTGGTGGTGACAAGACCGTACCGGAATTCAAAGATATGACTCAGTTGCATAATCCCTACTGGACGGATGTGTATTATGCTGGGAACCTCGTGCGCCAGTATTTCATTGAAGTGTGTTCCATTTTACATTTTCTCTCCAAAGATTTAATGTTCCTCCCCTTCCAAAAATCAGGGACACCCGCTTTTAGATTCTATATATACGGGTTATCGAGGCTTTGATTTCCTAAAGCCCTTGATCGACGATATGGTTCAAGATGATCCAAGCAAACGGCCAACGATGGACGAAGTCGTGGAGCGCTTTCACCTAATCGTGCATAACCTGAGTTCCCGGAAGCTTCGTTCGCGGCCTTCGTGGCGAGGCGCTAATATTTTTGAGGATATTATACTGTTCTTTTCACACTGGAAAAGAAGGATTGTTTTTATCGTGACTAGAACTCCTGCTATTCCTCGTCCCTCCGCTGAATATAGAGAAAATACTCTTTAGGTCCTATCATACCTTGCAATTGCATGCCGTTATACAACTTTTGAGAACCTTTTGCATGATCAAATTGATAGTTGCACCGCGTCCCAAACCCCCTTGCAAAAATCAAAAGCATTTCAAGCGCTCAGGCTGCAGCGCGCTGTGCTAGACCAGAGCACGTGATCCACTGATTACCTCACGTAAAGACAGGAGCTCCTCCTTGAATGCTTGCTCGCCTCTTGAGTCTTCCTCCTCTCCCTCATCATCCCCGCCTCAAGTACGTTGCATCCAGGACCTCTGGATACCTACGAAAGCTAGGGCGAGGTGATATCCTATGTGCGTCAGAGGACATTAAAGATACTCCC
Source organism: Psilocybe mexicana (assembly GCA_019721455.1). Taxonomy (NCBI): domain Eukaryota; kingdom Fungi; phylum Basidiomycota; class Agaricomycetes; order Agaricales; family Agrocybaceae; genus Psilocybe; species Psilocybe mexicana. Next base: position 30,497 of record JAIFHD010001684.1, read on the forward strand.
AATATGTCGATCTCGTTCAGAGAGGCGGCCCCTCCGAGAAGAACAATGGCATTTGCGGAAAATCCTGACTGGCGTTCCAGCTACCACCCGCTTTGGACGTAAGTAGTCCTATTTCTCTTTGACGACAATGACATTTTTTATTTCGTCTCTCTCAAGGCTTGTATAGACTCATTCCAGTCTCACCTGATGGGCGACAATGAAGAAACAGGAGATTTCGTGTCAGCCTACCCATTTCCAGGCGCATATATCAAGTTTAAAAATCGACGTGAGCCCTTTTTCACCGTTGCCTCTCTGTTATTCACTGTTTTCGTGCTTATCATACCCGTTTTACAGTTGTATTCATGCTTTTCATGACCCTTGTCGCGCATTTAAAAACTCTCCTAACGATCGTTTTCGGGTCTCTCAACGACACCTTCCGTCGACTCCTGCTCTCTCCAGACTATTGCGAACATCAGACCTCGTCATCCGATCTGGAATCTGGGGGTTTGAATGGGCACGAATATCAAATACCGTGTCAGTTTATTCCTTCTTATTCAGCATTCCAATATTCAATCCTGACCGGTCTCACCATCCAGCGACGACGCTCATCCAAATGTTATTTGAAACCCTTTTCGGTTCTCGATACTTGACTTCTAGTACGCTCACTCACTTTTACCGTGATTAAGAGTGAATTAAAACGGCCATGTTTCTTCATCCTCTGCCCAAGGCTCTAAATATGCATACGATGCTTTAGTGATGCCTCGTCCAACGGGCAAATCTATGTTTTCCGACCCCCGCCCTCAGACTCTCTTCGTCGATCTTTTATCACTGAAAACGGAGCACCGATTGAAAATGTTATCGGCTGGACAACGCCATGGTAAGTATATGCACGTCATTTACACAGGAATTTTGTCGCTGAACGATAGGATAGTCCCTCTTTCAACTGGAAACAATCGAGTCAAAGAACGAATGTATATGACCGGACGACAACTTGGACGATACACCTCTCCACCCGATGCCCATGGCGACACCTTCCGGAAGTGGACCCTGGTTATGAGGACTCTCCTCGCAGGCCGTTCCATCTTGGAGAGGGGAACCGCTCCTAAGTATCCACCTGGTTTAAGCCACGTTCCGGGGTATAGACCACACCAACCCAATCTCCCTCCCTCCCGTTCTCGCTCTCTTCCATCTCTTCTCTCTGTCGAATTTGACATTTCCCGAACCCTCTCTTTGAAATCGCGCGTTCCGCGTGCAAAGCCAGGGACTCGTCGACATGTCAGATCGATGGACAGGAATGTGGTATATCGATTTGGCAAGACGACACTCTGCCCTCTTTCTTTTCCGGGGTCAATCCCTCATCCACCTGCTCTTCCCCCTTCGTCCCCTGCACGATACAGGTCAGTCTCTGATACGGTCCGCTTGAGGGGGTTCTCTGGTGCCACGAACCACTCGGTATATCATCCTGTGATACGTTTACCAGAGAGGGGTTTTTAAGGTGAAAACAGGTTGATAAGTATAGAGCCACGAATCTATGGGGGCTATGGATACGTTTGATTAAATGTTAGCTCATTCCGCGGCTGTCCCCCGACTTTTCATGAGCAAGGGGTGTATCCACAATTAATTCGGCGCATTGCACAACTTCGACCACTGTTGGCCGTGGACTTGGATTCTTGAACTATACATACCAGTCATTAAAGGTTTTGAGGACCAAACTTTCGATGGCGTGGTACTTCCACTTCCAAGTTCTTGTGGTGAAAACACAATGAAAATATCGAAACATGCCACGATAGGGGCTAATTCAGATCACGTGTCACATCCCTGTTCGATTTTCGAAGGCCAAAGTCGCACGGTGAGTCTGGCCAGCTTTTGTGTTTGCTCTTCATCCCTCCCTGCTAATTTTGTGTGCATTATTAATGATGGAGCGAACTCCCACTCTTTTTCAAGATTCCGTGAGTTTAGGATATATAAAGGAAACCTGGTTACTAAAGGATCAAAACACTATCTCCTCTTGCTACGATGTCTGCCACAGACAACGTACAACCCAGATTCCCCTCCGTGAATGACGACATACTCAAGACTATTGCTGTCCATGAACAACACAATTCAAACTTTCCGATGTACGTCTATAGGAGAGACGCGGATAAAGATGTGACCCAGGTATCCTTTGGCCAATTCATCAGGGCTGCTCGTGGCGTTCCAGCACTTCTCGGTCTTTCAACTGCTCCTCAAGATAAAGGGGTTGTGGTAGCGATGATAGCTCAACTAGACACCCTCGTCTACAATGCTGTTGTACTGGGGTTGATGATATCTGGGTACATTGTGAGTAACAAAGTTATATCTCGTTCTTAACTTTCTGACAATCATCCAATCAGCCGTATCTTATGTCTCCGCGCAACACAGCACCTGCAATTGTCCACATGTTAAAGTCTACCAACTGCCATTACATCCTCGCCACCAACGGAACTGTTCAAGAGCTCATGGGAAGCGTCCAAACCGAACTCGACGACTCTGATCCAGGATACAATCTGTCGATAAAGGAGGTTCCGTCGTTCTCAGATCTATTCCCGGAATTGGTGGACGGCGGTCAGCCTGTCGACATCAATATTATTAGAGAACCTTATATCCCACCGCAAGCCCCAACCTGGGACGGTGTCGCCCTATACCTCCACTCTTCCGGGAGTACCGGCCTCCCCAAGACAATTGGAAAGACTCATAGACAAGTTCGAAGTTCGATGGCCGCTTTCCGTGAGTCCTCATACACACAGAGCCACAATAGTCCGACTGACCAAAACCTCGACAGCCTCCTTCTCGCTGTTCAAAGAATGGTCGCCGCGTGTCCGAATGTTGGGTGTCCAACTGCCACCCTTCCACGGTATGGGTTCGACCGTCACCTTGATGCTTCCGCTTTTCTTCTGCGTCACTGTTACCGTTTTCCCGCCTGTGGTCACTCACCCACTTGCGTTGCCCGTGGTGCCAACCCCTGACGCTATTCTTGACCACATCGAGAGGACCAAATCGACTTGTACGCTTACGATCCCAGGTTTCCTTCAAACATGGGCGCACGACCCGCGTGCCTTGGATATCTTGAAGAAAATGGATTATGTGGTACGATGGATTTTCTTTCCTATATTTTTTTCCGACATTTCTATAGACATTTGGGGGTGGTGGCCTAAGCTCGGATGTCGGTTCCATTCTCAGAAACAAAGGAGTGAAGCTTTATTGTGCCTATGGTGGTACAGAGATAGGTGGCATTGCATCGTCGAGTCACAGGGAGGAAGATCAGGAAGATTGGGAATACGTGGAATTTTCAGATATCACCACTCCTCGCTGGATACCCCAAGGAGATGGCACTTACGAGCTACAGTTTTTGGTGAGTGGTATCTTTCATTCTCGTTCAGTACACATTCTGAGGCACGAAATCACAGACGACTGCAACACATACCCCGTCAGTCGAAAATCTTGAGGATGTGAGGGGATACAGTACATCGGACCTTTTTAAGCCCCATCCGACGAAAGCCCACTTGTGGAAAATGTACGTATTTCTGGAAGGATGTCTATGCATTCTCATCTAACGGACAATCTTCCCTCTCTTTCTAAAGTGTTGGGCGCATTGATGATGTCATAGTCCATTCGTCTGGGGAAAAAACGGTACCAGGGCCTATGGAAGCCGCGATCGCAAACAGTCCTTTGTATGTCTAGTTTCCATCCCTTTCCGATTATGCATTCATTCATTCATCCACAGAGTCAAGGATGCCGTGGTCTTTGGTCGAGGCCTTCCGCAACCAGGAGTTCTTGTTGAGCCATCAGAAGGCCATGCGATCGACATTTCTGATTTGTCAGAAGTCGCTAGATTTCGAAATCTTATCTGGTCAGTCAAAGATTAACTATCCTACGATGGAGTTTTAATCCAAGATTTCTTCAGGCCGGCCATTGAAAACGCCAATCATCTTGCGCCGTCTTTCAGTAGGATTTTCAAAGAGATGATCTTGATTACAGCGAGGGACAAGCCCCTGCCGCGTGCAGGGAAAGGAACCTTGCTCAAGAAGGCAGCCATTCGTCTTTATAGCAGTGAGATCGAGGCATTGTAAGTCTTTTGTGCCATAGCTCCAGGCCTTGGTACATAGTTACTCAAAACATGTTCCAGATACGCCACCACCTCTTCTGTAGACGTCTCCCCTCAATGCGAACCACCAAAGTCATGGGAATACCCTGAAGTGTCGAGCTGGATTTTCGATAATGTGGTGGAGATAACGAACGGAAAGGCCAAGGAGAGAGACCGAAGCTTCTTTGAACAAGGAATGGATAGGTTTGTCTGTCGTTTGACAATTATGCTTCTAAGTATTATCATTCGATCATTCGACTGAGACGTCCTGAATAGTCTTGGAGCTACGATCTTACGGCGCAGAATCGCGAGCGGCTTGCAAACAATTCAAACCGATTTGGGCAGAAAGGCGCTGTCACTGCTTGACCAGACCATCGTTTACAACCACCCCTCTGTCGATTCGTTGACCGTCCGCATCCTCGAGCTCCTGAGCGCCGATGACGACTCTTCCGCAGAGGATGCCACCCATGTGGACCTCATTGAGGAAATGATCTCCAAATACACTTTCGAGGAACCAATCATCTCGAAAAACCAAAACCTGGAAAATGGGAACGTTGTCTTAATCACTGGTTCAACAGGCTACTTTGGATCTCAGATTCTGGAAGGACTCCTCATAGACGATCGCATCCAAAAGATTTACGCGTTAAATCGCGCGAGTAAAAACTCTGTATCGATTTTCGACAGGCATGTTCAACGATTCAAAGAGAAGGAACTCGATTACAGTCTGCTGGAATCTTCCAAACTCACTCATGTCGAGTCAGAGTACTCTAGAGATAAATTGGGTCTTGACAACGTTACTTATTCCCGAGTGAGTGTTGTTCGTTTCAATAGACTTAGGGGCGATGTCAACTCAATACTTTTTGTTTTTCTATCGTAAGATCTCTTCCTCTGTGAATATCATCATTCACGTCGCATGGAAGGTCAACTTTAATCTTCCATTATCCACCTTCGATGAAAATATCTGTGGCACATACAATCTTATCCAACTTGCTTGTCTTGGAGGCCGCCGCGCTGAGGACTTCAAATTTATTTTCATTTCGTCTGTCGGAGTCGCGCAGTCCTGGCCTGCGTCGATCGGCCCGTATCCTGAAGAGATCGTTTCAGAAACCAAGTACGCGGTCGGTAAAGGATACGGAGAGAGCAAATACGTAGCCGAGCGAGTGAGTCGTTTTGTTTTGGTTTTTTCCAACATTTCCAGATAAACAAATCAAATACTCGATGTAGATTCTCTCCAGCTCCGGCATCAACAGTGTCTCTGTACGACTTGGCCAGATAACCGGTGGCAAACGAAATGGCGCTTGGGCCATTTCCGATTGGGTGCCCATCATGGTCAAGTCGAGTATGGGGTTTGGAGCCTTGCCCAGTGCGAGAGGTAACATAACGTGGATACCAACTGACGCTGCGGTAGGGTGCGTCCTGGATTTGGCGTTCCATAACGGCAGATACCCCAGCCTTGCTCTGAATCTCGTCCATCATAATCCAGTTGGTTGGGACGAGACGATGGAGAACATCAGGAATGCGATTGAGCAAGTGACTGGTATCGATTTACCGCTCATCCCATACCATGAATGGATGGAACGATTAGCCAACGTCACGAGAACGTCGACGAGCGAGGACGCCGCGAAAAAAATTGTGAGTGAACGTCTTGTCACAACTGATTGATTCTGGGTCTCAACCATGTGTATGATCTTTGACTGCCTCTAGCCCGCTATCTTGCTCTACGATTTCTTCGAACGATTTATGCAGGGGGATAAACAGTTTGATCTCAGTCAAACGGATGCCCTTGGGTTCACTCGCTTTTCGACCGATAAACTCAAGGGAATCGGAGTCAGCAATACCTTCGAGGAGTTATCCCCCTTGACTTCAGAACATGCGCATGGATGGGTTCGATATTGGAGGATAGCGGGACTATTTAATTGAACGGACATACTGAGATCCAAGTGACGAAAATTAAACGTTTTCGGTCTTTCAAGCGGGTTTGGTGGGAGCGTCAAATCCACGCTGACGGACCTGTGCCCAGTACCCCGGGCCGGGCCGGTTAACCTCTTCCCTCGTCAATGGGTAAACAACGGTTGAACGGAATCCGGATGTGTGTTCAATATCATCCTGAAACTTATTTGCCTTATATTTGTGACCCTTCCTACAAGGCACGCATTTTCAATAATTATAATGACTCCGTATTCGGAGAACACGGACTTTTGAGAGAGGTCCTGTGTACGATATCATCAGGCATAGCCACTGTGCGTGGTATATGTATGTATGTATGTACGAGATACATAGGCTTGCATAGGTCCATCAGCAAATTCACCCTTTTCTTCTCTCCCCAAGAGCTCAAGCGCCCACCGTTCACCGACTGTTTATCCAGAAGGAGACTGTTAGAATCGGACTACTCCATAGACACTGAAACAATCTTCATTCCCTTCATGATAAGGCTCCCAGACTCAGACTCCAATCCTTCAAAAATACTTACTACCGCTAATGTTGAAGCGTGGCTATGATAATAATGATTGCCAAGCGAAAATCCTTCTCAGGGTTAACAGTGTTTCTGTCCGGAATGGCATTTCCGGATGGACGTGGGGTTGGGTTCTACTCAACAGCAGAATTTAAGGATACATATCTACTTGTGAGTCGAAGACTGACGAAATTTGGATGAAATATGGTCGTTATCGCGTTGTACAAGTACGTGGATATTTTGTCAGTTTTTTTCAAGTATGGTCGAATCAAACCCAATAAAAATCGCCTGCTGGGTATCAGTTAGGTAACTTTGCTCACCGGCGGATACTTTCCAGTCGACAGATTTTATTTTAAAGGGATGCTGTGCAATGGGTATAAGAGAGGCATAGGAACGCCGTGTCCCCGTTAAGATTGTAATCAGAGAAAACCGTGAGAAAAAAGTGAATCAGTGCAGAATGAATCATCTCATGTTCGCTACTTTCATCATGATGCATGACTGGTGAACTTGAAACCCGTGTTTGCTTGTACCAGATCATCGCCAAGTGAATCTTGACGGAGTGGGCAATAAAAAATTCCACCCTGAAGCAATGGGGGTTACCAAAAAACATATAAGCCTGTGGTACGAATAGTCCTTGTTTTCTTCAAGCTGCGCTTCACCTCCTAAGTAACCGCTTGATAGCTCGTTTAGTGCTGGTCACTCGTCAGTCGTCTTCGAACTGACACACATCGTCAAGTTTAATATTCACCTCTTCTGTCTTGCAGTACGCCAATTCCAGATATCATCACCTACCATACAAGAAATTCGGAAACCGAACATGCGTTTTGCCACCATCCTCGTCGTCGCTTCTACTCTCGTCTCATCTGCGCTCGGGGCTAGCATTTATAACCGCCAATCGTCTGAGTAAGGCTCGTTCTACATTGTTCAGGAAGCATTGAAGGCTCAAACAGGTCACAGGAGCGATGACATTACTCTCGCCCGTCGCAACAATGGTGTGATGGGATGCACTACCTGGAACTACCTTATCGTCTGCAGGACTACACACGAGTGTCTGACCCACTCAGGTGCACCCACGCACATACCTAGTGTCGAGTATTACGCCAACGATGAAATCTGCCCTCTTCGTTGCAGCTGTCATCCACCCCAACCTCTTTCTCATGATAACGGTGGTACGCAGAAAAGTCGAGCCCGGGGACGGTCTGGTAGCTCTCAATAAGGTTGTAGGGTACGTGATGTCAATGAAAGCAATGGAAAATTGGAAATTACTTCCCCAGTCAAAAGCGTGGGTGCCCCGAGACCTCGCTAGGTCTCGCTCTTCAATGTTCAACGTTCAACGGGCATTCGATGCTGTAAGTAGATGGTCGATGTGTACTTATTTTGGTCGAACTGGAGAGAACTTAGAATCCGTTGGCGCAAAATGTGAGAGGTTCAAGTTCAAGTTCAAGTTGACTACAATCAAAATGGTCACGCGCATGAGTTTCAACGCGGACAAATAAAGATAAACATTGAACCGGCTTACGCACACCGCGTCTCCAGTTAACGTAAACTCGTTTAGTGCTGGTCACTTGTGAGTGCCTGAGTCCTCTTCATTAGAAACTCACCGACAGAGCACCAAGCTAATGTCGTCCACCTCTTCTATCTTGCAGTACGCCAAACCAAAGTCCAGATATCATCACCAACCAGAAAAAAAATCGGAAAAAGGAACATGATCATGATGCGTTTGGCCACCTTCGCCGTCATCGCGTTTACCCTCATCTCATCTGCTCTCGGTGCTAGCATTTACAACCGCCAATTATTCAAGTAAGCCTTTTTTTAATGTTGTTCAGGTCGAATAATCGAAAGCTTAAACAAATCACAGCGACGAAGGCACCACTCTGACCCGCCGTGACGGTTTTATGACATGCTCGTCGCACAACAACTACGCCGTCTGCGTGACTACCCACGAGTGCCCCAACACCTCCGGTAAACCCTCGCACAAGGCTGGAACGTACGAAGGAAACAGTTTCTGCGTTACTGATTGCAGCTGTGGACCCCCCAAACCCAATGTGATGAAATGCTCGTCTCACAACAATCAGATTGTCTGTCCGACTACTCACGTGTGCCTCTCCGGCTCTGGTGCACCCACGCACAAGGCTGGCACGTACGCAGGAAACAGTTTCTGCGCTACTGACTGCAGCTGCTCTCCACCCCCGCGGTCCCCACCTCCCACAATCGTTAACAAGCAGCGTCAACCATCTCGTTCTCGTTCCGGTAGTCGTACTGGGGGTAGGCGCTAAGACTTTGCGTAAGCACTTCGGATTCCAGATCGAGGATTGCCAGCTAAATGTATTCATTGTCCAGCGACGAAGTTGCCACTCTCTCCTGTGCCCGCACGCTCTGATAGTCCTCGTCGAGGATAGATGCGATTATTGTGGTAGTAACGTAATGATAATCATTGGACATTACATCAACGACGTCGCGCCATCAGACCTCCTTCCTCCCTTCGATTGTCACCCAGCCAATCGAAATCCTTTTCATGTGGCATTGCGGCATGAGGACAGTTGTATATTTGTAGGGCGTTCATCAGGAGGGCTGAAGAAACCCGGATTAAGTGAGTTGTTGGCCAAAATCCGTGAGTGAAGCGCAAGAACAACAGACTCCTGTCGGATAGTTCAATGATATACAGTCCCATCGGGTGATGGTAGGAGTAGGATGTTGTCTATTATAAACCCTCAATTCGGTCAAATGCCATCCATGTTCCCACTGGGGCGGATGTCGTCTTGAAGAATGTGGACAGAAAATATCACCCGTTTGAAGAAGAGAGCCATCAAATCATCGCCTCGGATACGACATCCGACCCACGTGGTTGAAGTGTTGACTCCTCCCGACGAAGATCCAGACATTCCGATGGTGTAGTGATGCCACTTCTTGTGAAATGCTCACTGAGGGGCCCCGTGTCACACGATGTTGGCTGAACCACGCTGTATTGTCGGGAACAGGACGAATACGGTACAGGCGTACTACGGAAGAGATGAAAGTACTTTATGATGATGGAGACGAAGGACATGTTTCCCGAAGGTTACCATATGCAAAGTAACAGCTGCGCACCACCCCTGTCCCTAGGCGCTCGTCGATGGGATACGTCTTCGTCCGACCTTTTTATATTGAACCTGAACGTTGAACGTTGAACTATTACTACTGTTGGTGATATGCTTATGGCTTTATCCTTTGCTTATCCTCCGAAGATTTTCCTGTAATAGTATGTTACAATCAAATTTCTTTCCCAATAATCTTTACGACACACACCTCGCGCTCAGCTTGTTGATTTCAGTAAAAGGAGGCGGAGTTTCATGTACTGACTCGGATGTGATGCGACAAATTCCGATTGGTCAAAACAGATAGCAGAAAGTTGTTCGACGAGTTTCATGTCGTCCCAGTCCCAAAGAAATTCAGAATGCTGGACATTCGACCAACGCGTCTGACAGTCGTGGACTTCCAGATCGACCACAGCGGGCTTCATGGCATAGTCCGCACCGTGATGCCTACTAGGATTTTTGTCGGAGCGTCTAACCCTGCCATTCTCGAAGGTTGTTTGCTCAGCAGAATCGGCAGTTTTTTTCCGGATGAGAGTGGTCTATTTTTAGATTGACATCATGGATTGGAGGATTGACAGTAAATCGCAGCACGAATCGGGCTTGAGCTTGAAACCCTGAGCATGGTAAAACAATGTTAGAAGATCAGTATTAGAGGGAGATAGAAGTGAGTTTGCTAGTTTTTCTGGAAGGAAAATGCTCGTCGTCGATAGCCCTGGAGTTTTTAAACCACGGCCCACTCTGCGAAATTGGAGTATGTACTATGTACTTACCACTAGCGGAATCAGACCAGTGCAGGGCTCCAGGCTGAGTGCGTGTGAGACAGACGTCGGCTATGAGACTCACGGCTATCCACAACCGAATATTTCTAACCGAAAAAAAACGGTGCAGAACTTTGAAGCATCTCATGTTCGCTACATCACGACTGGTAACTTGAAACCCGCGTTTGTTTGTACCACGTCGTCACCAAGATGAATCTTGACCGCGTAGGTAAGAAAAAAATCTACCCTGAAGCAATGGGGGGCACCTAAAAACATATATAAGCCTCTAGGAATAGTCCAGTTTTCTTCAAGCTGCGCTTCACTCAAGCATCCCTCCTAACTGCTTAACTCGTTTAGTGCTGGTCACTTGTGAGTCGTCTTCATTGGAAACTGACACGCAGAGCGTCAAATTAATGCTGATTGCTCCTTCTGTCTTCCAGCACGCCAAATCAAATTCCAGATATCATCACCGACCAGACAAGAAATTCGAACATCATGATGCATTTCGCTACCATCCTCCTCGTCGCATCTTCTCTTGTCTCATCTACACTCGCTGCTAGCATCTACAGCCGCCAACAGTTCAGGTAAGCCTCGTTTAAGGTTGTTCACCGGAAGAATTGAAAGCTCAAACAATTCACAGCGACGACGTGACCACTCTCACCCGCCGCAACGGCGGTTTTATGTGGTGCGACACCCACAACAACTACCAAGTTTGCAAGACCACACACCACTGCCTGGCCGAATCTGGCGCACCGTCGCACATGGAGGGCACGTACACCGGAAACGGCTTCTGTGCTACTTCGTGCCATTGTCAACCCCCCAAGGCCAATGTGATGAGGTGCTCGAACCGCAACAACGGAATCCTCTGCGCGTCTACACATTACTGTCCCTACAACTCCGGTGCACCGGCCCACATACCTGGCACGTACGAAGGAAACAATTTCTGCACTACTGACTGCACCTGCCACGAACCATACCATTCCCCACCTCCCGAGACCAAGAAAAAGGGGGGCAAGAAAGGGGGCAAAGGGAGCAAATCTGGGGGCAAGTCTACGGTCAAGCGCTCATATGTTGAGTAAGCACTTCATATTTGAGTTCGTAGACTGCCAGTTAAAATGTTTCTATTCTGCAGCGACGAAGTCACCGGAGAGAGCTCGCGTCCAGCCCGCGGAAGCTCTGATAAGCCTCGTCGAAGATAAATGTAGTAACGTTGTTAAGTAGTGTACGTGATGATAGCAATGGAATTTACTTCCCAATGAAAGTCGTGGATACTGGCATGAGACCTCACCCTTCTGTTCAATAATGTTCAACGGCCCTTGAGTGCTCTGGATATGTTCTTGAAAGCTCAGAAAAGTCGCCCATCTCGATGTCCCCTGAGACCGGGAGTTGCCGCAAATAAAGGGAGTGTCACGTGTCCTCGAGAATCGAAGGGTTTTCGCTCTTTCACGCTACACTGCACGTAGCTACTACTGGACGTCCTGGACTTCCACATCTACCACAGGCTCCATGGTATAGTCCATGATCGATTGATCCCTCACGGTATGTCTATGCCAACCTCAGGTTTTAACAACGTTACTCATAAGCTTCCACCCAGCTTTCCACCAGGAGAACGACTTGAGGCAGGATTATTCTAGAAGAAATTTGTTGGTAACGGATACAAGGTTCATGGATCGTTTTGTTTGTATGAATGATGGTCAACTGATTCCTTGTAGATGAGCTTTTTTAACTTCAATTACTTTGGTAGCGCCAAAACAGGCGAGAGTAGCTCGACAAGGAAGCAGGAGGTCTCGAATGATAGTGAGTCTGTCGCTGGTGTGTGTCTTGCATGGTAACTAAACACTTCCAATCGAAGTCTCGGAGTTGAGGTAAACGAATCGTCGAGCTCCATATAACCGCCGCCCCATCTCATCACCCAGGATCCAGAACTCCAGAATCGGAGCTCCTCAGGCAAAACGAAGAGCTCAAGGCACAACTGGAAGCACTCGCTGCCGAGAACCTGAGGCTTAAACAATCTTCAGCGAACCCACCTCCTCCTCTGACCGTACGACTTCCGACTTCCACCTCGACGCCGTTTTTTGATACACCATTAGCTTTGTCTTCGTCCTCTCGAAGAAAGCCTCCAGCTTCGGACAACATGCGCTGGGCGCGCCTATCGGAGCTGGGATCCCTTGAAGAAGAAGATTCCGAAGGCGAGAACGGAATGCATTCAACCGATGATGATGACGATTCCGACGAAAGTGTTCAAGATGCACTAGAGGCTATGAATAAACTTCTCAACATGGACTCACCTCTAGAATCACCGACCGACGAGCTGCCCGGCCCTTCTACATCGGTCTCGGAATCGGCAGACTCGTCCTTTTCAATGTCATTGTTGAGCGTAACGACGGACGACTTGACGGGGTGCATCGTTCGTGACAGTGAATATCCTGCCCACGGGGGAGGTTATGCTGATGTGTATAAAGGTGTCTTGAGGAAAGATGAAAAGGAGATCAAGGTGTGTGGCCGGATTGCTTTCGAAACTTATGTATGTTGTCATATTAAGATTGATGTCGTTGGCCTTTAGGTCGCTGTTAAAGTAATCCGTGCTCATACATACACCCCTGCTAACCAGTGGAAGATAGACAAGGTGATTAGCTTCATTACGTCGTCTGAGTTTACAGTTGCTATAATTTGGCTACCACGCCACTTCTCTTCTAGCGCCTTCGAAGAGAAATTCGCTTGTGGTCCTGTCTACATCATCCCAACGTCGTACCGCTACTCGGAACCACGATGAGCTTTGGCTCTTACACTGCTATGGTTTGTCCCTGGATGAATGACGGAAATTTGAATCAGTATCTCAATACTCGAAAACCGGAACTCAATCTCAGAAAAAGGCTGCAGATCGTACGTGACGTTCTTGACGTTTCTTCGTGTAACAAAAAAAAAACTCATGACCACTTTAAGTTAACAGACGTTGTCGAAGGGCTGTCATACTGTGAGTTGGCCAGGTTTTGCGGTCTTCCCCCACCAATCAAGAATGCTCACTCTCACTGAAGTACATTCGCAACCTGTCATTCACGGTGATCTGACCACTGTGAGCGTTCCTTTACATGTTACACGATGACGATGGGCTCAACATGCAGCTTCAGGGTAACATTCTGATGGACGGAGGGAAAGCTCATCTCAGCGACTTTGGACTTTCGAATGTCCTCGTGGACGTCAGGAACAACTCGTTCTTGAGCTCTACTGTTGGTGGGGCACCGAGATGGACAGCACCAGAGTTGCTTCATTTTGGTACCGACGTTAATGTGGTCCCAGATGTGACGAAACACTCGGACATCTATTCCTTCGGAAGCGTCGCATTGCAGGTACGTTTGGATTGTCAACGAGACATCACATGGCCCATTATTGACGTTGAATCCGAAGGTTATCTCAGGACGAATACCCTATGAAGATATTGTTTCCGACATCCAAGTTCTTATGGCACTCATGAAAGGCAACATGCCTCCTCGACCGCCTGAACCTCTTTTGTCGGATGGTTTCTGGGATTTTATTGTGCTTTGCTGGAGTAAAGACCCGTTCGATCGACCAGATATCGAAAAGGTGAGAGAAAAGTTGCAGCTTTTGCGATATTGCTGCAGTGAAGAGGCTTTGGCGGGGAATGTTGTCGATGCTGACCGGATGCCAGAGAAGGAGGTATCAGAAGAGGTTGAATAGTAGGCTGCCCCGCAAATGATGAATATACCAGATTGTCACGGTCAGTTGTTGAGCTGGATTGTGAGTATAATGTTATCGTTGAAAGGATCCAGGATCCTCCTCATCAAAACACATCTTACAATCGAAACTGCTCTCAAATCTGCGAATATCGAGTGTTTTTCAAGTTCGAAATCCGTGGACCCTGTGGCTGTGCGACAGGCACATTTGGTACAAATCTCCGAATTCTCCGCGTGTTCGGTACAGTTGTCACTGGACATGTTGTCGATGTTGATCAAAGCCCAAGTCAACATCTCCATCGCACTCTACCATGTTCGAGCGATCGCCAGTGCCGGGCCCCAGTTCTCGAAGGACGAGGCCGCCTTTGATTAGCGAGCTTGCAGACGAAGCCATGAAGACGATGGTGCCCTGGATCGACACGCATGAAAGCAAGAATCTCAAGGAGTATTTGAGACACGCTGAAGGCTACCGTCGGGAAGGACTGGAGTGTGCAAAGAGTGGGGATATTGAGGCGGCGTTTGTCAAGCTGGCACAGGCCGCTACACTCATTTTGGAGAAGATACCAGGGCACAGTCAATACTCGACATATCTGTCAGTAACTCAGCGGCACAACCTTTCGCTTGTAAGCCTTTTTTTTTTGGACTTTTAAGTGGTATTGGTGATATTTCTATTGCTTCATTTCAGCATGGACAGGATGTGCTGGATAAACTAGCAGAGCTCAAGCCAACGCTAGTCGCTCTCTACGACGAGTGGGCACTCGATCACCTGAATGGAACTCCCTCGATTCCGTCCAGGAAACCCAATGATTCCCAAGCACCGTCACGGTCAAGAATCCCAGATCTACCATCTACTACAGACGGCTTCGAGAATGGTTTCATGGCACTCAATATCGCCGAACCTCCATCGCAATCCGCAGACTCCCTTTATCCACGACTCGAGCCAACCATGCACGTTCCCAAAGGCACCCAACCACTTGGAAACCCAGTGAGAAGGGAGAATAATGGAGTCGATGGTACAAGCCACTATCCGCCAGCTGAAGCGGTGCAAGATCCGCCTCCGTTGTACCCAGTCCTTCCGCCCGTCGTCCGTCTTGGCAAGGAATCGTCGAAAAACAACAACAACTCGCCAAATATCATACCTACAGCTCCCAGCATTGCCAGTGGGAGCTCCACGCCAACGATCGGGGTAGTGACGGATGACCTTACGGGGTGTGTGACCAGAGACAGCGACTATGCTGCCCATGGAGGAGGATACGCAGATGTTTATAAGGGTCTCTTGAGGAAGAATAACAGGACCACGAAGGTATGTTTATTGAACCCACGATAGGATATTCGGGTTGACATCCCCTTTACATGGTGGCACAGGTCGCGATCAAGGTCATCCGTGCTCATATCTATGCTTCCACCAATCAATGGAAGATAGACAAGGTAATTTTATCCCTTTCCTCGTTCTCCGCGTGTCTAAGTTTGTGTGCAGAGGCTTAACAGAGAAATACGTGTATGGACTGGATTGAGGCATCCAAACATCGTTCCGTTGTTAGGAATTACACAAAACTTTGGACCTCATGCGGCCATGGTCTGCCCTTGGATGAACGAAGGCAATTTGAACCACTACCTGGATTACCGAAAGGCCGAGCTGGTTCTCCGAAGGCGATTGCAAATAGTATGTCTCCCATAGAATATTCAGGGGTCACTAGTCACTGATCAATATTCAATCTTTACTCCGTCAGCTAGTAGACGTTGTTGAGGGTTTGGCCTACTGTAAGCTCACCTCATTTATTCTGCTTTACATCTAGTTTAACTTCACAAGTGCATCAGAAGTCTATCGTTCATGGCGACCTGACAAGCGTACGTATTTCCCCTTCATTGTGATTCATGGATTTTTCAGCAAACTTACCAGTGGAAATTGCGTAGGCCAATGTACTCATGGATGGGGGGAAGGCACATTTGACAGACTTCGGCTTGTCAAATGTCATGGTTGAAATTCGAAACGCCTCTTTCCTGACCTCTACGGCAGGAGGTGCCCCCAGATGGACGGCTCCAGAACTTATCGTGTCCGGAAACGAATCTACGGGCAACCCTGCCCAAGATCTAACGAAACGATGCGACATCTATTCATTTGGAAGCGTCGCACTACAGGTAAGTCGCTGTTTTACGATCTCCAAGCCAATAGTACCTCCTCATCCAAATTATCAGGTCATATCTGGGAAGATTCCCTATGCTAATATCTTATCTGACTTCCAAGTTTTGATGGAAATAATCAAAGGAAGTCCCCCTTCCCGACCACCAGAGCCGATATTATCAGACGGATTTTGGGATCTCATCATGTCGTGCTGGGGGCGGGACCCATTAACAAGACCCGAGGTCAACCAGGTCAGAGATACATTGCAGGTGCTTCGATACAGCTGCAGTGAAGAGGAATTGGAGGCCAATGTTGTAGACTCAGACACACCACCGACGGAGTTAGAGGATGAAACATGATATAGTCACTGAGTACTGACACTTGAAAACCCGATACATAGTGAACACAGTCAATGAACCGACACACGTACATACTCCTTCAAATTCAAATTCATAACGAGATAGTACGTGGCTTACTTAAATATCTGAGACAGTGAATCAGTCAGGCCCACATATCACGCTGGCTTGCTAGGGATTCCCAAGCAACTACGTTTTCGCAGCTGAACCCCAAAGCTGTAAGTCGCTGCCTGACTGCTTCGCCAATAAAATGGTTTTCCTCTTCATCGAGAGGTATAGACAGCTCGGGGATGTCATATTCCTGTCTTCCAGAACTATTCTGTTCTACGATTGGGGTTTCTGCGCGGGATGGTGGTCTATAGGAAGGTGGGGCATGGTTGCTGGTTGTCCTTTCCAGGTTGATTGCTCGTGGGAGTGGTGGAGTAACGGTTTGAGCGCCAGCTTGATTCCCCTCCCGGCGGGCCTCCCCTGCTTGGTTGGAGAGGTTCAAAGCAGATTTTAGTAAAAACGACCAAGTCACTGGTACGAACACTGGTCAACTAGGATCCATGGAATAGACAATGGAAAGCCTTACAGGGAGATTCTGTGTTCGGGAATCGACTTTGAAATCGGGCGGCAATAAAATTGTCAGGAAAACATTCCAAACATTTACCCTGGAGGTTTCTCGGCCTGTCTGTGTGCTCTAAGGAGCACTTTTGCTTCATCATAGTTGCATACATTGATAAGGTCTAGAGCAAGATTAACACTTTGTCGGGTTTCAAAGAGGGATGTACATATATAACTTACAAGCCCGCTGTTCCAAACATTACGTGCGAGTAGGGAATGCTCCTTGTGACCCCGGGACGCCAGATCTAAAAACCATAGTCTTTTTTTGCGCGATTTCACTTTTTCTTCGTACGCGGCTCGTCCCCGGATATAGCTGGACAAAAATTTCCAATATATCAGCAAAGATAATGACCAGGTGCTCCTATACATAAGCATACGTACTCCTCAAGGATTGCGTAGAATAAAGCCATAGCTCCGCTAGGTATTATGTCTTCTTTTGCTGCTACGGCGTTACAAATTTGCTCAATCCTGATTGCCCACTTCTCCAGGCGGTATTCCGGGCGGATTGATTTCAAGAGTGCTGATATTCCAGTAACAGCAGGGGCAATCGCCAAAGGCACTTGAACTATATTCGATACGCCGACGGCAACGTCCATTATTGAGTAAATAGATGGTATGGGAGGTTCAGACAAGGTGTTTGACAGCTTGAAGAATGAGATTATGAGGAATCGAATTTGGTTCAGACTCCAGAGTCGATTATATACTGTTGGTAGGTCGTCCAGAGTACGTAAATTACTTCAGTCTTCATTTACGTTTCTGAAAACAATAGTACATTGAAGTTTGAACATCGGTTGATCAAGTACAAGGTGCACTTATCAAATCTCTTGACGGAGAGAAATAATATGCTTTAAAATTAAAATCGTCAGAAGCATTTCCTACACAAAAAAAAAAACAAAGAACACGATGCCCATGCCATCAGCTGCAGTTGCCAAGAAGAACTATAGATAGTCGCGGCATTAGCAAACTGTGGACAGCAATGACAGATTCGTCATGAAAAGTAGATAAGTCTTTGTTTTTGTTACGCGTAATTGTTTGGTAATGTACAAGTACAATAGTTGTCATGATGACCCCCTCCAAACATGTTCAAACAACCCACATTCAAGATGCACTAGCGAGTTGCTAGCGAGGGGGTCCTAATTCCTCTGATTCTTTCTCTCTCAATTGCTTGTGCATTCCATTACTTCGCCATATTATTTCAGTTCATGGACCTGAATGCTTTTTTAACACCTGAAGATGCCTTGAGCGCCGGAGAGACCTTCTGGAAAACCCATTACTTGTGGTTGAAAACCAAGGGATATCAATTGCGACCGCGTCTTGCACCAGACTGGATACCGTCATGGAAGGGGACGAACAAATACTATAGGCACTGCGAAGATGGTCCGCGACTCATGGTAAATGTGATGTTGTCCATTATATCAAGGTCTCATAAATCCTCAGTACAGTCAAATTTGTGATGCAGTCCATGTTCCCACCGGGGCGCACGTCGCTCTAAAGAATGTGGACAAGAAATATCACCCGTTCGAAAGCGAGATCCATCAATTCATTGCCTCGGAGACGATGGTATCCGACCCACGAAACCATTGTGTACCATTGCTTGAAGTATTGACTCCTCCCGACGAAGATCCAGACATTCGGATACTCGTGATGCCACTTCTGCGTCCATTCGATTCACCTATCTTCGATACGTTTGGGGAGGCCGTGGAGTGTATTCGTCAACTTTTTGAGGTATGCTGCTCCTGATATTCATAGTTATAAGCAAGATTCTATAGTGTTCTCAGGGAGTTCAGTTCATGCATGCGCATCATGTAGCCCACCGGTAAGCCAGTTCGTTTACGACCCTCACTTTTCTGACCTGCTTAATGTTTGGCCAGTGATATTAACATGAATAACTTAATGATGGAGACGAAGGACATGTTCCCCGAAGGGTATCATACGCAAAGTAACAGCTATGCTGCAAAGGACTACGGCTTCATGCAAAAACCAGACTTAAGCGGGCCAGCCAAGTTCTTCACCAGGACTCAGCGACCACCGAAATACTACCTCATTGACTTTGGGATCTCACGCCGATATGACGCAACGAATACTGCTCCTCAGGAGCTACCAATATTTGGTGGAGACGACACTGCGCCTGAATTCAGAGATCCGTACCAGCCTCGAAACCCCTATTGGACTGATGTGTACAACGCTGGTAATCTAGTCCGCCAGTATTTCATACAGGTATGTCGTTGGGTGGCATTTGGGCTCAGACTCTTATTTTCAATGTGTTAGGGACATCCTATCTTAACCCATATTCGTGGTTATCGAGGATTCGACTTTCTTAAACCTCTGATAGACGATATGGTCCAAGATGATCCAAGCAAGCGGCCAACTATGGATGAAGTTGTGCAGCGTTTTCAACTCCTTTTGGATGGCATAGGCTCATGGAAGCTTCGTTCCCGAACTTCATGGCGACGCGCAAATATCTTCGAGGACGTTGCACACATTTTCTCTCATTGGCGAAGAAGAGTTATTTTCGTGATCAAAAGAACTCCTGCCATTCCTCGTTCCCCCGGTCAATAGCTACTCTCTTTTGCTATGCGAATGCACTGTAATTAAATATCTTATGGCTTGTAATAAACCTTGGAATGGACGTTTAATCCAGCCCTTTATTCTCTATGGTGAGTCGTCCGCATTCGCTTTCATTTGTCCATATGGCGTCCACTACACAGTTTTTGGTTTTAAATTATATCTGAGTGCCCCTTGTTAGAAATGATCTATTTTTTCAGTGCTATCTAAGGTTGGGAATCACCAGGTGCATGAAACCAAGAGCTGCAGCCAACCCATGATGTAGATTCCTTACTCGGGTCACCCCAGTTGAATCAGGAGAGCTGCTGAACTTCAGAGCAGGAGACTCAGATGTTCTGTCTGTAGCTCCTGGGATATGTCAGAATCTTAACTGCGAGCCCGAAAGCCGAGTAATTAGAGGGCATGCGATAACACAAGCCAATCATTTGAAATGGCTTGCCCATTATTGTCATGAGTGGTCCCTCGATGCCTGCCATCTGCTCTCAGCGCACCATCCTTGTCACCGTTCTCTTAGACTCTTCCAAACTAGACTGGCGCCTAACGGGTGCGTCATATGTACATATGAATAAGAGACGAGAAAACGGATTAGAAAAGGCGAAAGACACACACCTAGAGCAAAAAGTGTGATTAGAGTGGGATTCGAACCCACGCCCCGGAGGACCAGATCGCAGTGCGTTGATGAACACCCCGCTGGACATCAAATGCCCTGGTTTTTCCTTAGTCTGGCGCCTTAGACCGCTCGGCCATCTAACCATAGATACTAGACAAAATGGTGGTGAAATGGGGACGACGAGTCATTGAGGAGGTAGTGAGAAACACACTTGAGCCGTTTTTTTCATGAACTGTCCCGGGCCGTGTTTGAAAATGGAAAGTATTTCCTTTTTAGTCCGCCGATCCACTTTCTCGTGTGGGTAAAGTCGAGTATTCCTTGAATTGTTCAAAGGCAAACCGGGCACGATGAACGTTTCTCCCAGATGCGATCACTTGTTGTATCCATGCAGCATTAATACGGACTGGGTCGGAAAAACACCGAACAATGGGTACATATTTCGAGTTATCGTCGACTCGTTCCTGAGGGTTATGGAAGAGAAACAGGTCTTGCGTGCCCTCCTAAAAAGACTAAACCTCAATAAAAGTTTGGTGACCGATTCCTAGGGCTGATAACGATGACAGAACGAGATGGGAAAACCTCCCAAATCTGCAAAGATGATTTTGCACGTTTCCAAGATCATAGATGGTTTGCCTGTGATATTGATGAGAGAGATATCTGAAAAGGCTGTGAGGTCCGTTCTCTGGCGCTCTGCTGTTACTCAGGAAATATTCATGGCATGGAGGAACAGGTCGACCGTCAAAGTTTGAAAGAAAAGAAATTTCTCCAAAGATTCGATTTCCCGAGCTGCACGTGATTTAATTACGTCAGCGGATTGTGAGTACGCGTCCTGTGATGAGCTTGCGCGTTTACCTTACACCTTCTCCACGACCTCTTAGAAACTTATATTCGACAATGGACCATTTTCCAACGAACTGGGGACGACCTGTGAGTTCAAGGAGCAATCTCTTTGGGACAAATTGTCTAATAATCGCCCAATCTGTAGCGTAACGATGCCTTTGACGCGTATGGAACATATCCTCTCCACCAGCGACCAAACAATGCCCCAAAGGATGCTTTTTCAGCTGGTGTCCAGCGTACACAGTATGTTGGAGGTTAAACGATAGCGGATATCTTTGCTGAGTGTCATCCTCGTCCAGGCAGCCGATCGTGACAGGAACGAGTGTTTTGGCTATCAAGTACAAGGATGGCATCATGATGGCAGCAGACAACCTCGGTTTGTCTTCATTTTGCCCGACCATCACGAAGTTCCAGCTAATAAACGAAAAACAGCATCATACGGCTCGCTCGCTCGATTCAAGGACGTCCAACGTCTCCACCCTGTCGGAGAACACACCGTCATCGGTGCGGGTGGTGACATGTCCGATTTCCAATACCTCCAGACGATCCTAGACGAAGTCACCATTTCAGAATTCACTGCTCAGGATGGACATAGCCTTGGCCCTGCGGAGATCCACGAATACCTCTCGCAAGTGATGTATGCCAGACGGTCGAAGATGGACCCATTATGGAACTCGCTCCTCGTTGGTGGATTCAAGGATGGCAAGAAGTGAGTGGTCTTCGTTTGGTTTTTGTTAAATAAAACCGGTGCTGAAACGACGGACTTAGGTTCCTGGCGTACGTTGATCTGCTTGGAACGACATATTCAGCATCGACCCTCGCCACCGGCTATGGTAGTCACATTGCCCAGCCTCTCCTCCGCTCGGCTGTTGAAGGACGTGAGGACACCCTGACGGAGGAACAGGCTTTTGCCATCATTGAGAACAGCATGCGGGTGCTGTTTTACCGCGACGCTCGTAGTTTGAACAAAGTTCGTCTGTTCTTTTTCCTTTCGAAATAGCTCCTAACATTTTACCCCCTCTTTTTGACAGTACCAAGTCGCCACCGTCACCCAGGCCGGCGTGTCCATCTCAGAGTCGAAACATCTCGAAACATCATGGTCGTTCGCCGAGGGTATCAGAGGTTATGGAGCGCAGACACAGTGAAATGTTTGTTTTGGGAAAGATCCGTTTGTAAAGTGTATTTCAGACTGTCCATGATTCATTTATTTTTGTTCAGAGCCTTTTGTGTTGGACTTGAGATAGGCATTCCACGCCAAATAATGAACTCATCTCAAATCCACTGTCATATTACCGGACCTGCATACTCAATACGGCTTGATTAGGTTTAGTGTTTCTTCTGAATCAAGTTTACAACATCAACACGTCGTATGGATGGCATCCCTCGATGCGTCATCCACGGGATATTCTTTCTCGTGGAATTCAGCATGAGCTCTGGTATGTTCTGTTGTCACTCTTTCGTTGCTTCGCTCATCTGTCTGCTAAATTCCAGACACCATGATGTTGACTGATAGATAATTTTCTGAGGTTGTCCTAAGATTGAAGTTCTGGTCCTTTTTTTCGGTGTCCATTGTGACCCAGGTTGACGATGCCACGGAAGACATCAAGGCTTCGATGAATGTCAACTTCATTCAACCTCCAATCATGTATGTACTAGTATGAGGCATGGTACCCTTCTCAAGCACGACGATTCACCTTGAACCACAGTTTATCATTCCGGAGTGCCCATTGAGACACGCAAGCAAAACTCGACGCAGGGGTATTGATTAGATTGGTGTGCGGTAGTTTCTACGAGGTGTTTTTACTGAAATCCGATTTCGCCCCCAACAGTCTCTCCTCCCGACGGCAGTCCGAGGCCCCAGGCATCAACATGATTGATCCCAGCGACTTAAGCTCCAACGTTGACGGGTGTGCAATTAACACCGACCAATGCGCCTGGGACACAGGTTAGAATGTGGTCTTGCTTTAAATATCACCAAGATAACTCACTCGAGTAATTTTGTTCGCAGCAAACGGGGGTCGACGCGCTAGAAACCGAGGGCTCAACGTCAACATACAATAAAAGTCAGAGAGAAAAAAAAACACGTACCACTTGGCACCTTGGGCAACACCGACGACGGTGATCGGGTTGCACTGGAGACCGACCTGGCCCGTGACGCCTTGTGCGAGGATTCCAAGCAGGGAGAGCTCGCGGGCTGCATCGGCATCGGTGGGTGCTTGGAGCGAGTTGCAGCATTGGATGCGGCCCGTGTTGCATTGGCCTCCTAGAGGGCCCGCGATGGCGGTGCTCGCGAAGAACACGGCGGTGGTGGTGATGAAGAGAGCGACTTTGGAGAACATCGTTTTTTTTTGTGGTTGTGAGTGAGTGTGGTTTGAATGATTGTGGTGTTTGAGTGCTGTGGTGAGGAAAGCAGAGGGAGAGGGTTTTATACCTTCCTCTCCCGTCGAGAAAGTTGGTTGGATAAGAAATAAAATTTCTACCACTGCTTGCTTGTCAGTGGCGAGAGAGTTGCCCGTCCTCGTCGTAGCATGGCGTGGCATGACTTCTTCCTTTCTCGAAGCTCTCCACAGCAACATTTTTTTCTTGACGTTGATAGGTGGAGTCTGACTCTCTGAGAATCTGAAAGTTTCTCTGGAGCCGAGTTGGTGTGCGAACTTGGGACGAGCAAGCGCCGAGAGCGTGCCGCCGTGTGGCCCCCCGTTGAGCGCTTCCATTTGCGAAATCATGCTTCAAGTATCCAATTTGAATTATAAAAAGCATCATGAACATGCGGGATTCTTCCGTCCAGAAGAACATAACGGCATGGTCTGGTATCAAGGATGTATAGTAGACTCAACGGTGACCTTCCAAGTGGAATGTAATGTAAGTGTTCAAAGTTCAAGTCCGCGAGTCAACTTTTTATGAAGCTCGGGCTCGGCCTTGAAATATGAGCTATCACGCTGTCGGGTCGTGTCAAATGGCTTTGGGCTAGGATTTGACTCGATATCAATAGCGGCGTCCAAGAGGTTTGGTGGTTTGAATCATCGAGGGTAATTGTTTTCAAAGTTGCAAAGTGAGTATCACGCCCCAACTCGACTCGACCTGAACAGATTGAGTTCCCACATAAAGTATCTTGAAGGTCGCCGAGATGCTTATTCGAAACATGATGGCAGGAATATTGCCATCGACAGACTCCATATCTATGAGCGTAAGACATGCTTCGATTTTACGAGTTTGCACGAAATCGATAACGTCTTTCGGGTGGATACCTGAGCTCCGTTGACGGGTAATTGAAGACTGAAAGCGCCACTGACTTGCATACTCCGTTGATGCCATTGAACTCAGGGCAGGAATTGACGTGACAAAATGAAGAGCCTGGCCGCAGTGGATCATGCTTAAGTTCGAACATAGTGGGTGGACAAGAGCACGGTCACGGTCGAGCCTAGTACTTGCGACGCGCTCAGGGAGGGTTAACGGCTCCAGACTTTCAACTTGCTTCAAGCCATAGACCGCAGAATATCCATTACTTTCTTATAATATTACCTTTTTAAACATCGCAGAACCCTTTAGGCTTTGGCTAAGCTTTCTGAACGTGCCAGCTCAGTAAATTCCTAGAGTCCCAGTATTTTTAGGATAGCGGCAATGTTGATAATCCTGACTTTCCGGGAGAAGGTGAATAGCTGACCGCCATTCCGAGTGATCGGACAAGGACTGGTATTACAAAAATGAAAGTGCATTGAGTCGGCGTGGGTCAGTTGCTCTTTCCAGGCGTAGATATGCGTCGACACTGTGTAGCGATTCACTATGGACTATTCCCCTGGGATTTTATCATAGAAAGGTTACTACAGTTCTTGCCGCCTCGGTCAAAGTGCTTGTTTTAGTAGTAATTACCATTTTAAGACATCAATTCTGCATCCGCGATCAGCGCTCCTTCATCTGAACCTCGCCATCAGAGCCTGGTTGTTCTCTTCATAGTCATTGCACGCTTGTAGTAAATTTTCGGCCCCTGGGATATTCGTGACGGCGTTTCGCACTACAAAGTGGCCGTAAATAAATACGGAAGAAAAATAAAATCTGGCGGAGGTAAAACGATCTACTGACCTTCGTCCAATGATCGTGGTTTCAGCAACTTGACAGCTATTTCTTTTTGCATGTAATCAAAAAGCTCTGAGACTTTCCAGTATTCAGAGAGCGCGAAGATCTCAAGAACCAATGAGAGCCGAAGAGCCTCGACATCTGGACGCTCCTCTGTGTAGATGTAATCTGTCGCGAACATGCGTCTTAGATATGTATCACAGAAATATTTGTGCACTTACCGAGGACCGCTTTCGCCGACTTTCTCCGGACATCCAGGTTGATTTCCACCGGATTGGATGTAGAGGCTTCTCCAGCCTCCTTATAGCCTTTGGAAAACAGGTCAGAGAAGTAGTCGCTATTGACTGCCAGAAAGCTGCGATGGGCCGTCAGAGGGACATCATCATGCCGATCTTCGTCATCGTCATCATCATGC
The DNA here is from genome assembly GCA_019721455.1 of Psilocybe mexicana. Lineage (NCBI taxonomy): Eukaryota > Fungi > Basidiomycota > Agaricomycetes > Agaricales > Agrocybaceae > Psilocybe > Psilocybe mexicana. The sequence continues at coordinate 56,142 of JAIFHD010001684.1, forward strand.
CCATCTTCTTCATCGTCATCATCATGCCCATCTTCACTATCGTCATCGTCATGCCCATCTTCGTCTTCGTCATCGTCATCGTTATTTGTGAGAAATAAAACATCCGTGAGTGCGTTCTTCTTGCGAAGCTCCTGGAAACCAGAACGAATGGCCAACAATTTCGAATTTGGCGCGTCACTACTGGGATGAGATGCCGCTGGATACTCCGGATAATATATTTGTAGGGCGCCTGACGCCTGTAACAGCTTTCGGAAAGGCAGTAGAAAATTTCGAACATGCCGGATGGATTTATCGATATCATGGGTTTCGAACACTAATTCCTCTGCTTTATCCCATCTCCAGCTGTCCACAGAAGGGTCGTTGACATTCAAGAATAGGTTTTCCGTTCTGAGAATGGAATTGGTTGGATCCTCAACGTCAACGTTACTGTTGTAGTTCTCATCAAGGAATTTGTAGGATGCCTGAAGGTCGTGTATAACAATCTCCCGTTGTGAATGCGAGAGCTCGGTAAGAGTCGATAAATTCCGGAGGTGGATAATCTTTAGGACTGAGAGTTAGAAAAAGGAGGGTAAAAGTGGAGAAGCCTTTACTCACAACTTCAGTAACGCTTGGTCGACCGAGGTTTGGATATGCTAGGATAACTCGTTGATCTGGTTGGCGCTCGAATGTTCCTCGTTGAGTCCATGCGACGGCCTCAAAATCTGCCCTAACCAAATCAGCGGGCGAGACGATGACGGGTAGACTAGTGACGTTATCTGGAAGTTCCAGGCCAAGAACCGATGGACTCTGTGTTCGTAACAAACGACGTCGAGCCGTGTTTCGAGGAATAAAACTAAAGTCATCCAATTCAGACCATCTGTGACTTTCGTCTTGTGGGATGCACATAGGAAGAGAATACCCATAGGCATCGAAAAGCGCATTTGCGCGAGAAATCTGCTGCGGTGTAACGTTCTGATCCGTCAGGCCGGATTCGAAGGCACTGGCACATTCAGAGAACATGTCAATATCCAACAGAGTCTGAGTTTTGAGGCCGTGCCTATATAGGGAAGGTTCAAGTGGTCTAAAGTCTTCGTGGATAAAAAGAGGCGAGTCGGGCCCGAATGCCATTTCGAACAAGTCTTCTCGGGCATACAGCGCATCAGATGGTTGGATGATCCTATTGGCGTTTGGGATATCGATGGCCGTGGGTTCACTACTACGTTCGTCGCGCAACTGAGGAAGCCAAAGCTGTAGAAATGTGCGATAAAACGGCAAATCAAGAGTAGACAGCTCCGCCGGAAGGTCAAGATGTTCTCGAAGTTGTATGTGGGTGAGTTTTGGACCATTGCAGTATTGAAGGTTACCATATTCCGCGACATACACATCCATAAACCTGGCGGTAGCGTCAAATGGAATTCCTCCAGGTAGCATGTAGATATCCGTTGCTGGTCGAAGCTCTGGCTCAGCTGAATTCTTTCTCGCCGACAACCAGATTGGGAGTTGCTGAGCCACTGGCTGAAGTTGGGCAGGAATTGTACGTCCCATGTTATTACGTGCCCATTCTGCAAAGACTACCTGTTTTTCAAAATCACATTCATGGAGGTAATCCGAGAGGTTGGTTGAATGATGTCGTCCATATAGAGCGTTTAGTGCAGTTTCAATATCGAATACGGGATAATCATGCCCTGTGAGAATGTCGTACAAGGCACGTGGAATCTCTTCGCTACTTGAATGTCGGACAACGTTCACGTCGAGTTTGTCGAGAAAGTACCTAATGTCTTCGAAGTATTCATCGTCGCCCTCGATAAATAGGGAATGTCCATGCTGAAAGCTGGCAAGGGACGTATACCAACTTGGGCGGACAGTGGCAACAAGAGGGAAAGATGATATATCATTGGAGGAAAGCCCAAGACGGACATATTCTGGCCATGAGTCCCAGAAATTGAATATCCAATTGGACACCCTCATAGGGACTTCAATGCGATAGTCTAAATCAGGCGAAAATGATTGAGAAGGAAGCATTTCCCCGATCAGGTGGACCATGATTGAGGTGTCGAGAGGAATTATGTTCAATTCCGACTTGAGGAGTGTTTCTCTGACCTTTGCTTTGATGTTGGGATGGATAAATTTCCGCAGAGAAAAATTGTGCTTTTTCGTCGCCTTGTGTGGCAACCAAATGTAGTAGCATTCGGCATCAACATTGGAACGATCTTGAAATGTTCCAAACGTCTCGTCCTCCAGAGGAACAATAGCAAGTCCCAGCAAATTCGATGTGGTATTTTCTTTTCCGAGGAGATAAACAATACAGTCTTCGATGATCTTGAAATCCCACTCGGCAAACACGAATACCGGTGCTTGCATGACTACCGACTTTACGAAGGAGGGATTGACGAGCTGTAGCTCCGATTTTGAGGCCATCAAATGGTAAATGCTTTTGTGTGGCCGAATCACTGCTTCACATTGTAACTTTGAAAGAAGTCTCTCGATGTTGGGAGGTTCTTCTCCTGAGAGGACGACTTCTTGCGGTGTAAGTGGGTGTTCAGGGCGAATTTCGTTAAAGAAGACACGTCGATCCGAGAGCTTTAGATGCTTTGAATAGAATGAATCTATCAAAATACGAGAGTAAGCGTCTGCGCTGCGATGTCGACCTGGCCACCAGTGCCATTTATTATCGCCATGATCTAATGAGACCTGCAACAGAAACAAGTATAATCGCGGAAGTCCGACCGACAAGAGCCAGATGTTAAATTTGGATTCTGTTCCATATTCGTCATGACGGATCGAACGTCGATCGGAAGAAAGCAAAAATGAGCCCATGACGTGGCAGGGTAGCGAGGTTTCGATACCCAGTGGGAGTGTCGAAAAGAATCCAAAAGAACGAGATTCGTGTAATCCGTCCTCGAGCAAAAACGCGAGACCTAAAATTACTGGAATGCGGAGTCGATAGTTTGAAAGCGAGGACAAAATTTCTTGAGGGATGGCATCCTCCTCAAGACGCCTGGTTGCTACTCTCCATCTTGATTCCAAAGCGTCGAGTTTGTTGTCAGTGATTGTGATCTCTGTCGCCAAGCATCCCGTCACCGTTTCATCCTCTTGAATTGAACGTTGAGCGCTGAAAGACCACAGGACATGCGTACTCCGTGACTCCTCTCTGGCCAGTCCAGCAATTTTTGTGATTGTGGTGAAAAGAAAGCAACTGCTGGCTCTTCGTCGGAAGTTTTCCAAAATCTCTTGTTCAAGTATATCGACCGTATATATCTGGTGCGAGATATAATTTGAGTAGCCTTCAAGATGCTCCCAGATGCGCAGAGGGAGGATGAAGATTGTCTGCGAAAGTCATCAGTGGTTGGAAAGGAAGATTGTTTATTGGGATTCTCACTCCTTGATATGGCTCGTCATTGGAGATTTCGAACCCAAACAAACCGTCTACGGGCGCAAGATGGCTGGGATAGAACCTGACAGAAAATGTTGATTGGCAAAATTGAATGGAGAACGAGGCAGCCACTACTCACTTCCTGACATTGTTGAGTGGCAACAACAAAGAAGCCGTATTCGAAACCGGCAGATGCTCTTTTGATGGATCAAGGAATAAGACGTGTCCATTGGATATTATTATAGCCAGCTAAACTCAAAGAAACCAATGAACCAACCACGAAATCAACGAGCAAAGCAACAAATCATACCTCAGCCAAATGAAACATGGTCAGAGCACCGAGACCGAAGTGCCCAATTGTCTCTCGGTTTCCATCTTTACCGCCAATACCCGTTCGACGAATGCCGATGAAATCATTTTCGCTGAATGTTGAGTTGTTGTGTATCACCAAGGATGGGCATGTACAGAAGGTCCTCATCTTTTCCGAAAGAGCTCGAGTACACTCTTGCTCTGACAGACAGTATTTGTTGACGAGCATTGAAAACTCGGTGGCGTTGGCATCAATTGCGTTCGCGAGGAACTCTGTCACGATCTGCTGATCAGTGTAGTGTTTGAGATTATTGCGAATAATCGTGACAATGTCTTGACCCATGTCGATGTAGGGCTCGCTGAACTCTTTGTGCTTGAGTCCTAGCCGTCCAAGACCAAGTCGAATTGCCAAAGATTCTTCCAGAAGATTGTGGGCGATGAACGTGGTTTCAGATTTGATCAATTTGGCGTGATCTCCAATGTCGTTGAAATAAACATCATCAAAAGGTTGAAGACAACCTGTCTCGTCGGGGACGAGGAGCAGAGAACGTTGGTCATCGTCGGGGTGCTCCGAAAGTGATCTGAGGGCGTTGAGTGACGTGTTGATGCTATTTGCCGAAATAGGTTGGCTTTTCAGAGCGGTCAAGATTTCGACGACAGCCTCGATGGCGGGTCTTTGAGAAGAAGAAAAGAATGAGTCTTGGTGTAAAAGCCAATAAAATAAAGAAAAGAAAAAAGAAAAAGTGAAGGAAAAAGAAAAAGAAAGAAAAGAAGAAAAAAAAAAAAGGACAAAAAGAGAGAAAGATAGAAAAAAAACCAACTTATTTGTGCATCCCATTCTTTCGAAAAACATACGCATTTTCGAGTCCGGACACAAGGCCCGATGAAAACCAGATTCGGAGATGTGTGCCTGCAACAAAGCATTTTGCGTTTCTGTCAGTTGGTGATCTGTCGTCGGAACCCATTTTTTGCCTGATGTCGCCGTTTTCAAAACTGTGATTTGCTCAGGAGTACAGTCCCGCGAGCTAAGCTCTTTCAAAACGTTGGTAACCTTGGAGAAAGTGTCATCACTATCACTGCTCCCATCGTGAAGAATGTGTTGGAGTTGTTGTGTGAGGACCTCAACTGGTAGAGGTTGGTCCCAGCCCAGTACGTGTTTGAGTGAGGACGGTATTTTGAAAGGTTCGAGACTTGCAAGAACGCGGTCGAATAACAAAGGAGAAGTCGAGGAGGTGTCACGACATTCAGATGAAGTCTTTAATCCTTGATTCGTAGGGAGCCACCGTTTATCAGCTGCCCCTTGGAGACCAGAACAATCCAGACGCGAGCTGATGACGAGAGAGAGGAAGGACCTCGAGATGTTTATTGCATTGGCTGACGTGGATTCGGAGATGAAGTTGATACGATCTTGAGCTACATCAAGGGTGAGTTCACGTTGCATCATGTTGAGATCTTGGAGTGAGCGGAGGATTTTTTTCTGTGACTCTGTTTCAGCCTCAGCTCGACGTTCAGGACTTTCTTCGAATAGCTCCGCGAGCTTGGATCCTGGATCGATGACATCGATTGGCCTTCTTCTCGAGCCGTCCTTAACCAAGACGAAATGGAGGTTCCGTAGGTTTTCGGTTACAATAGGTGGAACATTATGTCGATTACGGAGAAGGAACTCCAGGGCAGCAGCTTGGACGTAGTCCTCTTGTGATATGAAATCTGTCACGGTCAACTCCAGGATATCCATGGCCGATGATTTTTTAGCCCGCCAATCGAGATAATCCAGGACAGGCAATGCCTTGTTCAGCTGGATAAACGACTTTCTAGGCAGTGATGGAAGGAAAGGTGGGGTTTCAATGGCTATCAGTGATATTCCATCAGGTATCGAGGCATTCTCGACGACGATACCGCTATTTCCTCGAGGAAAGGTCGCAAGCGGAAAGATCGGAAACATCCTGAGTCGGTCCAATTGGGCGTCATCGAAAATTTTGCCATGGTGAGAACATGAACTGGGTGCATAAATCCCCATATGTGTCAAAACCGAAAGACAAGAAGAGAGTGGGATGGATTGCGCCCCAGGCGGAACCGTTTCCGGGAGCAAGTTCAAAAGGGCATGAACGTCGGTAATTCGCTTCAGAAGATCAAAAGATTCGATGGTGTTATGTGCGCCTAGTTGTACTCCCCTATCTAGAAAGGAAATACCGAGAATCGACAAAGGTTCAATGAGACTCGGATGTTCTCCTATTGCCTTGAATAGAGGTCGGTTTGCCATGCGGAGGCCTTGAGTCGAAGGTAGCAGGTAAAGATGTCTAATCTTCAAAAAAAGTTCTTTTTTCTTCGCATACGTGCCCATCCAAACCCAGAAGGTCGAAAGCCATTTGATGGCGCGTTGGTCAACTGCAGCGAGTGAGGGGTCAAGTCCCAAGCTTTCGGAGTGGAGGACGAGATAGTCGACGATGTGGTGTACATCCAATCTCTCGACGTTTAGGTGATTGGGACCCAGGGTTTGAAGGATCTCCACGACTCTGGGAGAAAGATTCTGCAGAGGGATGGCATTTTCATCGCAGGCTCCAAAGATTTCGTATTCCATTTTATTGAGCATTATGTGTGCTTTTGCGTCCGAGTCGGCGGATTTGGAACAAAGAGAGATTGCTTGCCCGTTTGATGTCAGGACGAGGGGTAGACCGATGATGTTGTCCACGTTGCGAGTCGAAAGCAGATATTCAAGAACAGTTGATCGTGTTTCTTTTGGAATGGATTCAAATTTCGACATTTCGACCTGCTGCGAGAGGGTTGAGAAAGTGTATACAAAACAATGATTTTTACGTACCAGCAAAGCGTCATGGGCAACCTCAGGCGTCAACATCGAGAAATTGTTCGTACTCGCGATCAGATTGCAGATATACGCTGGCGGACGCAGTAAATGCAAGCCCATCAGAGTCAAAGCATCCAGTACACGGATGGGTATAGACGGATCTGCGGTGATCAGAAGATGGAGAGGCATATATTTCGCGTTGGATGAAATGACTCCACGGGGAGTATACAGGGGCCAGGTGGGTGACTGGACAGAAGTAAGAACGTTGAGAAGGTTCGAGGGAAGTGATTGCCAGTACACAGCTTCGCCACTGGTAGCCGGACCTTGGTTTGGGGGCCAGATGGCGAGGATATCGATTTCTCCCTGTGATGCGACGAGTGATTCGAGCATAAGCTTCCACGCCTGCGGGATATAGTGCTCGAACAACAGACGATTCCACTTGATCAACATCCTGCAAAGAAATCTTAATAAATGTAGATGTATATAGATCGGATGTACGCACTGGTCATCGCTTCCATCCACGATACCGATCTCTTGAGGATTGCGCAGGTTTTGTCTCGATTCCGTGAGCGCAAATAATGCATGAACATGGACCGGAAAGCGGGTAAAGATGGGCAATGGCAAGAACGTAAACAGTCTTCCAGACATCTTTTCAACTAGTGATGAATCTTGAGGAAGGGCAATGGTGATATCGGGTGAAAGTTTGTGGTGCTTGAGGATCGACGTGGCATTGCCCAGAAACTCCTCTGACACGAGTCGAACAGCTTCTTCGGTTGAAAAAGGGCAGTGCATGATCCTCCAGCTCCTGGTTTTGGTGGTTTGAAGCGAATTTGTGTACCTGATTGTAGTTGTGGTTGCAAGATGGGTCTGGATGTCCATTACTTCGGTATTGATGGCAGATCGACTGATAGAGAGTTTTGCCAGACATGTCGTCGAGCCATTTTCGTCAATTTGGTGCACATCCAGGGCTTTGATATTTTGTAGAAAAAGAAGGGAGATGTCGATTTCTTCTGTGATAAAGTTGCGGAAAAGTTCCAGGATATCACCTGTATGAACGACTTTTGAGGCGATCCGACTGGGTTTGGATCTCAGAGGGCAACGTATGACGGTGCCGTCAAAACCTTCCGCAGAAAAAAGCTCTGAAAAGTACCCAAAAGGAGCGAGCTCACTGGGTGAAAGCGTAGAAAGCTCCTTCTTGAAGCCAGTAGAGCCCATGTGTTCGCATGGATCGAACATCGCAAAATCTTTACCGGAGATGATTTGTGGGCAATCCGTGACCTATGGGTTGAAGGCTTCTTAACTTTTGAAAAGGTTTCCGTAAGAGGTAGGCTTACATGGAAGACCGACCTAAATCCAACGCCATACTTTCCAATTTTGCTGCGAGAAGATAATGTCAGGAAGCTTCGAGTCGGTAAGAGTAGGAACATACGAAGAGTTGTCCACCTTGGAGGACTCGTAGGCATATTGTAACGCACGCCAATCCTCTTCCACAAACTTTTCATCGTTGAATGCGAGCAATGCAGGTCCGAACAAGTCAAGATCGTGTGAAGACGTCGTTTGGTGGTTTCGGGTGTCAAGTACCAGGATCTGAACAACGTTATTGGAAAGATTTACCACAAAAAACGAATGCTCGCGTACGAATCTCGACGCCCCAGCGTCAGCTGCATTTGCCAGGATCTCCCGGATGAATCCTACGGAGAATGGGTATCTACCCAGGATGGACCGCAAAAACCCAAGGGGGGTGGTGGTTTGTTCGAATTTGCCTTCGACCATGATGGTGGTGAAGAACGAGATGCTGGTAAAGTCCAAGTTTATTTGGCTAGACTCTTATCGATCCGGACACATCGTGTGTCTTTATCGTTGAAGATTGGCGCTCAAGTGATGTAAGCCAATCTATTAGATTTATACTTAGAACGGCAGCGGTAGAAGGAGATGCAATAGTACGTACATTTTGTGGGCAATCTGGATTCCCTTCAATAACGAGCGAGCATAATTCTTACGCCTTGGGGCCTGGCCAAACCTTGGCCAAACCTCTCTTCAACATCTAAATTTGGGGCCCTGAACTTGGGACATCGTTCGAGAAGGTAAACGGCTTTGAACATTTTGATCTTGAGCTTCTTGAACCTCTCCAAAAGTATTTGGACCAAGAGGAAATAGTTCAAAAGTAATTGGAAATTTTGAGAGAACAACGAGAAAGCAACGAGAAAGGCGAGCTCTGTCACTCTGGACACAATGCTGACTAAGTCAGAGTGTACAGCCACTCAACAAGTGACCGTGACCACCGTGAAATTCAGATTCAAAATGAGGTTTTTTGCATACAGAAACACGAATATTCCTGATTATGCCTCATATCAACACAATCAAAATATGAGAGAATGCTAAAGTATTAAGGCTGTCTTTGCAGCTTTTGAATGCTGAAGATCATAAAGATACAAGAGCATTTATATAAATCAATTTAAAGTTTAAACATTGAATATGCACTTTTCAAGCACAAAAGACTACGATATGTTGGCATATTGAATATAATTCTTCTGAGAAATTTTCAAAATAAAGTCGTCTCTGCAGGCTCCCATAGAACTCCGAAAATAGAGAAAGAGCCCTTAAATTTGTCTTAAATATGCACTTCCAAACTTGTCCGAAGGTCGCTCAAACGTCCCCCGCGTTCTGTCATCTGTGTGTATCAGTTTCTATGGACGACAACTCACGAGTAAAGTACTTAATATTTAGGCCTAGTTAGGAGTGGTGCCTGTGGGAAGCACAGCTTGAAAAAACAGGAATATTCGTAGGTGTTTTCCGCATGCCAGCCTCTTCAGTGTAGAATTTGTTTTTGCCCACAGGGCGACAATCAAGATCTCAAGCTCCAAGATTGATCTCGACAGCATGGCCTAGCACAAAAAAGCGACTGTTTCAAGGTTCTGTACATACCAGTCCATGATGTACCGTTTTGCAGTGTGTTTGCTCGGTTGTGGCTAACCGTGAAACGGCTGGTCACGAGCCTAAGCGCCCTACGGTTCCGGACCCTTTTGTGTTCTTGCATCAACACCAACTTGAAAGAAAATCCTAAACGAGTTATGACATGCATTTCCCCCCTTTCAAATTTGTCCCTATGGTATACCCAAGTATACCACTCTTCGAACAAGGGTTACAGTTAACAACCGTTCCTTGATACAGGAAAATAGTAAATATTAGATATAATTTTACTGAAACAAATTTAGGTGACAAGCAAATATTGATAAATCTCTATAATTCAATGCATGTGTGCCTTCAAAATTTCAGAAAGTTTGGGTGTGTTCCTGCAGAGTAATTTTCAAAATACTGTACCCGTCTGTATGGTGGCAACGGCTTCGAGGTGCGTTACACCTCCCAAAGGTTTTGCGCTGGCAACCGAGGGCGCGTTACGTGTTACAGGAGCCCGATGAGGCAACAATCCCACCAAATTGGAATGGCTTGTGGTAAAATTTTGTATTGAAATTAAACTATGTACGGAAGAAGCCTGTAGAAGGCTCTTTAATTGGTCACAAAAAATAGTGAAAAAAATAGGCCACAAGGCCCGAAAATTTTTGTGTAAAACCTTGGCAACTAGGCCTGCGTTACGCGTTACAATGGTGCTGATTGGCAACATTTTGGGCCCTGCGTTACGCGTTACGTTGCCACCATACAGACGGGTACAGTAGAGGTGTTACATTGAGTGGTGGAACACTTTTCGGCTAAATCCGGAAAACATGTCTTTGACGAAGGGCTTTTGTACACACAGAACACCTTCGATCCACCCCAAAATTTGAACTTAGGTAGTTAATATATAGAGGTTTCATGGAAATTTTGTTTCATAAAAATATCGTAGTTTTTTCGAAAGTTATCAAGCTAACAAATTGTTTCATGGACTGATGTTGTACCACGGACCGGTGGTTAACTGTAGATCTTACGAAAACTAGAAAAAAAGAGAGAGAAAGGATCTGAAAGGATGTTGAAATGTCACTACCCCCCCAACGGCGCATATGATTCAGGCAGAAGAAAGGTTGCAGGGCATCATCGTCTGTCTGCGGAACACCAAGTTCCAATGTCTCGAGAGGTAGTAGAATTAAACGTCCAATGTCGTTCTACAAGGGGTAAGGTAACAACTAAGATAATCTATGATGTACTAGTAACTCTACCGATAAATTATGCCTACACCGATGACCCATTTCCGTCCTCCCCATACGCCAGAGGTATCACTGAGCCATTGGCTTCGTTCTTTGCATTCCACTTGGCTGTCTCCTTGGCCTCCTTCTCGAGACGTTTCTGCTCTTTCTTCGCCTCCTTCTTCGCTTTCTTCTCCTTGCGACTTTCCACAGGGTATTCAGAATCTGGGCCGACGAGAATAGTGCCGGGGTGGATACAGTTGAAGAGATAAGCAGCAATGGTCATGGGAACGGCGTCGAGGACATAGAAGAACACTTCATGGTCGGTGATGATGCTGTTTTTACCGGCCGGGGAGAACTCAACGAGACGGAAGATGATTCGGATCTGCATAGTCCACTGGTAAGCAAGTAATACTCAACGGAACAATATATTTCACTCACAGTAATGCAGGCGAGTGAAGCATAGAGGGTGTACAAGAGCTTCTTCCATCCCTTCTCCTTGCCCTCATCCCTCAATTGACCTGAGCGATCCAGTCTGATCAGGTGCATGTGCAACCGGACGACAAGGGACATGAACACGAGGATGGCGAGCTGCTGTAGCCCAATACCACCCATGTAAATGTTCAATCCCAAGTTGAACGACTTGGAGTGGGCGCCGGACGCCATTGCCCCGCCAGTGGCTTGGATGAGGAAAGAAACGAAGTCTAGGACGACGAAGATCTTGGTGAGCCATGTCGCGGGGATTTTGAACACGGAATGTGTAGGGATGTAGTAGTATATCATACGCCCGAGAAGCATGTAGTCGAATGTATTGAGTACTATGGTGGTATTAGAATATCGTCGCAGAAATGCATAGAACGGTGAACTTACAAAGAGGAGCCAGAAATATAAGCATAAACGAGGGTATATAATATCCCATGCTGAGTTGATGTCTTGTAGAGAGAGCGCGGATGATGAACGCGGCCATCTCCCATGCAGCACCCATGGCGATGACCCAAGCGAATCGCTGTGCCCAACACGTTAGAAGAATAACAAAAATACCCACAGATGAAGATTCACCTTTTTGAACTTGAAAGCCTGGAAGATATGGAGACACATTGAAATTCCGAACAGGGCCGCAAAGACGATAGCAAGTGCGATCGAGGGGTAGTACGAGTAGAGTGCGCGACAGTCATCCGCCGGAACATAGCCATTCTTGTCTGGCACAGCGGTGATGCATGCAAATGCGGAAGTGGCACTCGGACTGCTGGTTGTTGTCGGTATAGTCGATGTAGAAGAGACTGAGCTGGACATGATTCGTAGGGAGTAGGAGGAGATGAGTTTTGGTTGGAAAAGAGAAGTTATCGTTATTTAAACCGCTTCGCTCCAATTTCGCTCGTCGGTTCTTTTCTTTGCGAAACAGTGTTTTTCAAGGAGGGCACAGGTGTACGCAGTTCTGGAGACTGTTGCCACAACATGATAACCGAGAGACAGAAAGCGTCAAGAGTTAACGTCACTGCTATTCAGACATGAAACGTATACTTTGGGTATCAAGGGTACGCCAAATGATCGTGGTTCCTCAAGGCAAGAGAGAAGCAGGGGTTTTCTCGGAAAGCATGGACGAGGAGGAAGCGCTGGATACCAATAACCGCTTCTTGTCATTAGTAAGTTTGTGATGTTCTGCCCTGTTCTGTCACCGGAAATCTGCAAGAGGAATCCGTTTTAGCTGGCCATCGGGTGAGAGGCCTATTCAATGTTGTGGCCTACCTTGATACCGTGTCATCGCGTCATCGATTCATCCTTGATCTGCTTCTCGGGAGATCGGATACCATGAGGATATGTACGTATGTGGATGGGAAAAGGGTGTGTGTAGACAAGATTGTCCTGCAAGTACATCAGTAGACTTCAACATGACTGCCACGGTTATGCATACGTGCATGCATTTGTACAAATGTACATATTCTGAAATCTGTGCCATACCTGAGGCCATGAGTTGTCCAGGAGTGGTCTGCGAGATATATGTCAGTGTTGTCGCACTGTTGGGAAACAAAACATTGGTTTTCGCCATCGAAACCACTCGTCGGCAATTTCGGCATGCGGAGGGCGAATAATGATTTTGTATCGGAATGGATTGCCGTTTTGTCGTAAAACGCTCAAATAACCAGTAAGCATCCTTCAATATTCTTCACTAATCCGACAAGAGACTTGCCACTCACACTCACTTTTCAAGTCCATTTTGATGTGAAGCTTGCCAAACTCGAATCTTTTTCTTTCCCTTCACTAAGTCGCGATGGAGGGCACGTGATAATCGCGTCAATAAGGACAAATAGACGCGAAACAAGGGTAATTAAGCGTGCGTGATCAACAAACTACTCTTTCTTTCATACCACCATCATCTCCACCAGCCTCGACGCTCCTCAAGCCACTCTCGGCTCATCCTCAACTTATAACACTACCAACCCCTCAACAACACTCTCGACATGTCTGGACGCGGTAAAGGTGGAAAGGTATGATCTTTCAGTCTATTTAACATGGATGACCTTTCTGACCTCATATCTGCTCGTCGTCTTCAGGGTCTTGGAAAGGGCGGTGCTAAGCGTCACCGCAAGATTCTTCGTGACAACATTCAGGGTATGTGGCATCCATAGAGGTCATGAGCATTATTCCTTTTGTGCTGACGATGAATGTATCTAGGTATTACCAAGCCCGCCATTCGCCGTCTCGCTCGTCGTGGTGGTGTGAAGCGTATCTCCGGTCTCATCTACGAGGAGACCCGCGGTGTCCTCAAGATCTTCCTGGAGAACGTCATCCGCGATTCCGTCACCTACACTGAGCATGCCAAGCGGTATGTCACTATCCTACTCCCTTCCAATCATTTATATTGATATCATGTATAGCAAAACCGTCACCGCTCTCGACGTTGTCTACGCTCTCAAGCGCTCTGGACGCACTCTCTACGGTTTCGGTGCTTAAATATCGTCGTCGTCGTCGCACACCACTTAGGATCTTGGGTGAGTTCACAAACTCCCTTGTCCTTCTACCCATCGTATTCATCCCTCTATTAGCATCCACCACTGCCCGATGTTATTGTATCTTCGTCCTGCCGCTCTGAATTAGGATTCTCGTCATTTGCTCCTTGTACTACTTGTATGAAATACTGCCTGAATATTATATTGTGATATGCTATTACCATCGGAGTGAACGTCTAAGTGGTGCATTCCAGTTATTGAGTACTAAATAGTGTTGTTGACATGCTCAATGGCGTCGTGGTAATGCATCGAACATCGACCAACTAAGAGAGTGCGGGATTCGATCTAACCTTGAGTTCAAATCGTTGCTCGCAAGGAGGGACAAAAGGCTCTGGGAATGGGGGTATTTTTTGAGGTCTGTTTTTGACCCCAGTTGACCCCCAAAAATCATGACTCTTTTTGAGATCCTTCGGTACCGAGACAAAGACCTCAGTGGCTGATTTTTTGCTTGCGGTATATCGACTAATATCTGGATGATGTTCTCTATCGACCTAAACGCTCACACCGTAAAAGAAGAACCTGGTCAACGATTCTGGAGGGAGTGATAGCGAGTATGGCTTGTTTTAGGAGCAAAAAGAATGTTTCTACTGATTTGTTGGATGCGGAGTAGCTTAGATCTCTGGGTGAGATAAGGACGCAGAACAGGATACCAGGCTCGGGCTCACACAGCCGCTATTATCTCAGTCGCCAGCCTTGAAAGAAATGTAATGGGGGTCCTGGCGCCTATGTTTATCGGTCAAAAATCAGAGAAAGAGATAGTTCTATAAAGGGTGATTGTTCCAGGTTCTTTCTTTGAAGGTTGTCAGTGGCAAATGGATGTAGCAGGAGGAGGTCGAGGAGGAGGAAGGGAAGATGCCAGTTCGTCAATAAAAATCAGTAGGATGGGTGCCTGTGGTTGGTCTCTGTCGGACTATATGGTTAGATGTACTATATATTCTATACTTTGTGGTGTTATCCACCGTTTCTTTGGAGAGGAGGCTAAGGTTTCGAGCCGTCGTTCTGTGAGGGAGACTTTGGGCTCCGGATCTCCCGGACCGGAGGAGGACTTAGCGTGTACTCGGCACACACACACGGTGGCATAGCACAAGAATGATGTCTTTGTTAACGTTTGTTCAATGTTGCCTTTCTCTTATCATCGTCAGCACAACTGTTCTTGAAGGTAACGTGTAGGGCTCTGGCTAACTGCGACACCGATCGATGATCCTTTACCAAGAGGGCTTACCGGGAGTGCCAGACTGACAGCCCGGACTCCAAAATCCCCAGAGTTGTCATGGTCAATAAGTCAAGTCTCTTTTTTGATCGCGGTACGCATTCACAAATCTCGTTGTTACTTGTAAATTGTGGGCTTACAGATTTCTTAGCGTCATCATAGCTAGTAAGGACAAGCCCGGCGGAGGGCGGAGGGCCATCTTAAAAGTGACAGCAGTGACGGAGGTTCATAAAATACCATAGTACTATTACTGTACATCTCAAGGTCAAATACCGAATCCATACAGGGCACGGCCAGATCGCCTTAGCGCCAGGACTACATCAACTGGTGTTATCGTCTGTCTGATATAAAGGAGTGTGCGATGTAATCAGTGCCAGTGTCTCTAAATTTCCACTGCAAGAAGGGCGACCACATACCTGTTGACATGGTCAGCAAATGTCACCGTATCTCTCAACACGTTCGTTAAGTATTTCCTGAGGGCTCCTTGGGCTTCTGGGTATATCTCCCGACTAAGACGCTTGACTCCACCTCGACGGGAGACACGGCGTAAAGTGGGCGCGCGCAGGCCTTTCGAGATGCCAGGTCAGATTTGAATTTCAAGAGCGCCCAAAGACCTGATAGTAGGTTCAAGCAAAAAATATCACACTGACGTTGTATGCTGTCCCGTAGGATCCTGCGATGGCGCCTCTTACCGCTCACGCCCAGACCCTGAGAGCCATGTTCAATGAGCAAAAGATCAGTAATTCCATCCGAATCCAAATATCCCACAACGCCGCCCACCGCTAACCTTTCCACCTTTACCAAGGCTAGGCATTGTGTCTGCTCTGCTGGTAGAGTAGTAGTGGCAAGTTCAGTTTGGAGAGTCGGGTCGCTGCTCGTCAAGATGATGGTGGTTGGGAGCACGAGGTATCGGCCATGTCAATACTGGGCGAGTCTTTTATCTCTGCGGCAGAGTTATCGCACGGCGCCGGGTTGCACGGTGCTCGCTGAGTTACTCTTGAGGATCGGAAATTCGATCATAATCATACTGAGTCCTGGAGCCTCCGATAAAGAAATTCGAGGCTCTCATTGATAAGTCCATGTAAGAAATCCCAAGCTGCTTTAAGGTGTGCGGCAGACCCTTGCCAGACCCGTCACCCAAGCCCGAACGTCGGCCTAAATTGGCAGAACAACGGAGGACAATGGTCCGAGAGTGCCGGCTGGAGGTTCAACATAGCCACATCTCTTGTTTGATCTGTGTTTTCTCCTCGACCATCGAAGTAACAAGAGACATGGAAGCCAGTCAAAACTCTACACCAGAAACCCTACCATTCAACGACACATCCCTTATCGATCGTTTCCCATATGCTTCCAGATTGGGGTCCAACGATATTCCATCGGACGATGAAGTGGAAGAAATCAAAGAATTCCTGCGAGAGCCGACGACAAGGATTCAACAGATGGATATCGAGATAGCTTCTCTTCTCGCCAGAGTCGACACTATACGACACCAAAAAGCTGAGCTGAAGAAACAGGTCGCGAGTTGTCGATCGTTGCTCGCCGTCTCTCGTCGTCTGCCGGAGGATATCCTGCTGGAAGTTTTCTTTCGTTGTCTCCCGAAGAATAATAAACCAGCACTTAATAGCACAACCGCACCTTTGCTATTGACGGCAGTGTGTCGCCGCTGGCGGATACTTGCATTTAGAACGACGAAATTGTGGTCGGCAATTCACCTCAACATTCCTCGAATGCATTCATGGACAACGCGGGCAACGTCCGAACATGATCCTAGGACCCCAAGTGGCCTCTACCGTATGGTGCAAATGTGGCTTGAACGCTCTGGAACTAGCCCATTGACGCTCTCCCTGGCTGGACCGAGGTTTTTCAATGCGAAACACGACTACGACGATGTAGTGGCTGGTTGTACCAACATATTACTCCCTTTCACATCACGCCTGAGGCATGTCTCGTTGTCGTTGGCTGGAGATGTCAATTCGTTGTGTCCACTTTCAAGCATTCCAGCTTACGAGTTCCAATCGCTAGAATCGTTGTTCTTGGAAGTGGGTAGCCACGACATCTCAGCTGGTATTGCGATGTTCAATGCGCCAAACCTGCGCAAGGTCTCGATCTGCTACCTACACCCCCAGCCCAGCGACCTCGCTTTTCCATGGGTCAGATTGACGCATCTTGACTTTACTACCAACACTATATTCACGAACATCCCCGACCTCTCTGCTCTCTCTGGAGTACTGAACCAATGCACATCGCTAATCTGCCTCAGATCACGTTATGACGGTACTGATCGCCTCGATTTCTCTCCAATCTACCTTCCCCGCCTCCAGAGGCTTTCTATTCACAGATCAACCTATGATGACGACGCACTATCTTACAGGGCATTTGCCGAGAACTTCCATGCCCCTTCACTCCGTCAAATCTGTATGCAATGCCTCCTCGAAGAAGATTTCTTCTTGGTTCTCAAGAATTGCGGTCAAGGCATCCAAAGACTTGAGCTCCGTGCTCCGTGCTGGACAGACATCAATTCGTTTGCTCTCAGTCTTCAACATTGTCCTTCCCTTCGATCTCTTTCGATAATTTCGGGGTGTGACTATGAACGCTTTGGTTCACGTAACAGCAAAAATGCCGTCGACAAAAAATTCTTCTCTATTCTCAACGGAGACATCGAAAGCGACACAGGTCCACGTTGTCCTTTATTACAGGAACTCGTGCTCGATAATACCGACTGCCAGTCTCTGGCCAGTCTCGTCTCTTTCCTCGAAGCAAAACAAAATGGCGATCCTTGCGTTTTTTCACCCCTCATCAGGTTTTCGACCAAAAACTCCATCATAAAAGAAAATGGACGTGAATTGGAGAAAGAAATCGTTGACCTTACACTCAAATCATTCAAAGATAGAGGCCTGCTTGTAGAAATCTTGCAAGGTCGAAGATCATGCACATGCTGTTCTGAATCGGATAATGGTTATCTTCAAGACATGGATGGTTGGAATGATTGATTTCAGATTTTTTGTTTGGGATTAGCGATTTTACGTTCTTTTTTCCTTTGTGCGTATAAATGTGTCATCGAGAACAGATTAAACTAGTTTTCAAACGAAAGTGAGTCATCTAAGCAATGGTGAGTGAACATCCTCGGAAATTTGTCCTATGGAGATATTTCTACTTGTCCTAATGTTGCTGCACACAATTTAATGAGAGTATTCCAACAATTTCTCAAACAGTTCAGGATTTCTGCTTGACGTTGAGAGATTTGGTCGTCGAAAAAGGCCCGCCGCTCCCAAAACCGGCATCAGTGCCGTGGCCGGAAGACTAAACTCCGACAGGGGTCAGCCACACCTGTCCATGCTCTCTTCTCCTGCAACATACAACATATTACATCGAAGTAACAAGAGACATGGAAGCCAGACAAAACTCTACACCAGAAAGCGTTCTGCTTGATCACAGATCTCTCATCGAGCGTTTCCCATATACTTCCAGGTTGGGGTCCAACGAATTTCCATCAGACGATGAAGTAGAAGAAATCAAAGAATTCCTGCACGAGCCGACCACGAGAATTCAACAGATGGATACCGAGATAGCCTCTCTTCTCGCCAAAGTTGACATCATACGGCGCGAACGAAATGAGCTGAAGAAACAGGTCGATACTTGTCGCTCGTTGATCGCCATCTCTCGTCGTCTGCCAGAGGATATCCTGTTGGAAGTTTTCTTCCGTTGTCTCCCGGAGGAGGAGGAGGGTAGTCCAACGCTGAATGGGAGGACTGCACCTTTATCATTGACGGCAGTATGTCGCCGCTGGCGGATCCTCGCACTTCGAACGCCGAAATTGTGGTCGGCGATTCACGTAGACTTGACAATCCCAACTCGCAGGGGCTCTCAAAATGGCCTCTATCGTATGCTGCAAATGTGGCTTGAACGTTCTGGAACTCGTCCGTTGACCCTCTCCTTGTACGTACCGAGGCCAGATTTTCTAGATGCTCAGGAAGAACACGACGCTACGGTGGCCGGCTATGCCTATGCCAACAAATTACTTCCTTTCGCATCACGATTGATGAATGTCTCCTTGTCGTTGTGGGGAGATATCAACTCGTTCACCCCTTTCTTGAACATTCCAGCCTCCGAGTTCCAATCACTAGAATCAATGTTCTTAGGATACTACGGTGACTCCGACATCTCAACCGCCATTCCAATATTCAATGCGCCGAACCTGCGGAAGGTCTCAATTTGCTACGGATACCCCAGCGACCTGGCTTTGCCGTGGGCAAGATTGACACACCTTGACTTTGGTTCCATAGTGTCAGACGACGTCTATGCGTACCCCACTCCCAGCCTCTCAGACATTTTGGGGGTATTGAACCAATGTACGACACTAATCTACCTCGGATTAGAAATTCATGACAGCATTGATGACCACAGTCGCTCCCTGATACACCTCCCCCGCCTCCAGAGACTTTCCCTTCGCACAATATCCGAAATCGGGCTTCACGGTCATTCTCGAGCTTGTAAGGTATTCGCTGAGAACCTCCAGGCCCCTTCACTCCGTCAAATGAGTATGCAAGGCCTCTTCCAAGATGACATTTTCTCTGTTCTATCAAGACACGGTCAATGTGTTCAAAGACTTGAGGTCCATACCGACTACTTGACAAATGTGGATCCATTTGCTCTTAGTCTCCAACATTGCCCTTCCCTTCGATCTCTTTTGATAACAGATCCGAGTCCTCACCCCCGGCGAATCGAGTCGACGGACAAAACGTTCTTCTCCTTTCTCAACGGCGAGAACGAAGGAAACACAGGTCCATGTTGTCCGTTATTACAGGAGGTTGTGCTCAATAATATCAATTGCGCGTCTTTGGCCGACCTCGTCTCTTTCCTCGAAACAAAGCAAAATGGCGATCCCCACGTTTTTTCACCCTTGATCAAATTTTCGACCAATGGAGCGATACAAGAAGATGGACGTGAACTTGGGAGAGAAATGGTTGACCGTGCGCTCAAACCATTCAAAGATATGGGCCTGGTTGTAGAAATCCGGCAAGACCAATGGCGACCACGCTTCTATGACTCTTCGAAGAATCATCATCACTTCGCGGAGTATTGGAAAGATTGAGTGCACATTCTCCGTCTGAAATTCGCGATTTCTTTCTTCTTTCTTCTAATGTATACAGAGTAGCTCAGAGTGAAATAACAAAGGCCAGGCGCGGGAGTCGATCATGAAATAAAATCCATTATGAGCCGTAAACAAACGATACTAGTATCTACTGTGAATCAAGCCATAAAATCAAGCGCCGACGGTGGCGGGTGTGCAGTTGATGCCGACGAGTTGGTCTGGAAAAGAAGATGAGTAATGTCGAAATACAGAAAGAAAATAAAAACATACTGGAGAAGTTCTTCTCGCAGCAAACGGGGGAGGAAGCGCTAAGGGAAAGACGTCAGAAAACAGTCAACAAAAGAGGAGACGAGATAAACATACCAGTTAGCGCCGGTTCCAGCACCAATACCAGTGATGGGGTTGCAGGCAAGACCGACCAAACCAGTGACGGACTGGACGGAGACGCCGAGAAGAGCGAGCTGCTTGGAGGCGGCCTCAGATGAGGGGGCCTGGAGAGAGCCGCAGCACTGGACGGGTCCGCTGTTGCAT